>JAODUK010055817.1:0-18428 GCA_027564635.1 Typhlichthys eigenmanni
ATATATATATATATATATATATATATATATATATATATTCAAATTGCCCCCCAAGCACTTACTGGAACAATTTTGCCATAGGTTTCGCCTCTCCATGAACCATGTGACCGTTGAAAATTTCGAACTTCGATTGGCTTAACTCTGTTCTTTCCATGGCTCTAGCAATAGCCAGATTAAGCTTTCTACACCAGTTTGTCCGTCTCTCTGCCTGTCTCTCTGTCCGTCTCTCTTCCTGTCTCTCTGTCTCTCTGTCTCTCACTCATGACAGTGCTATGCTGTCATCAGTCTACAATAAGGCAAGTCTCTTTAAAATGGCACTATTCATCAAATTTGTCGAAGAGATTATTTTTTCCCTCATATGCTGGTTGAGTTGAGAGGTGACTGGAAATCCAGCGCCAACCCCAGAAGGATGGAAAGACGCATGTGCACTTAGGATAGCCATTAAAGTTAGCCTGTGCTGGCCCATGTACTGCACAGTATTCACAGCATTCATCTGATCCTATAATATACAGTATAATAAGCTCATTCTGTTTTAATATTCACGTTATTTCCACTGATGTCATACACATTGTAATAAATATTGTAGTCAGGTAGCAGCGTATGTTCTGAGGAATACATTGTCATGCTATTCTTTTCATTGAGAGACGCAACAATAACCAATAAGCATACAAACTATTTTATACCTTTCACATTTCCATGTACAGCATTTAGCAGACACTTTTATCCAAAGCAACTTACATTTGCCAATAGCTGAAGGTCAAACAGGTCATCGTAGGTAAACACATTTTGAATAATGACTTCTGCAGTCATCAGGGCTAACATAATTACTAAACATCATACCATTACATAACATGCTATTAAATGCTTCAAAGCTAATCGCTAAGAGCTGAGCCTAACATAATAATAAGTCCAAAGTACTGAACTTCAACTCAGCTTGGAATAAAGTACATAGTTCAAACATAAAATGTATGTAAGCCAGTCCTTGTGTGTTTGTATGTGTTTACAGTGTGTGTGTGTGTGTGTGTGTGTGTGTCCTTCCCACACGCCGCCATATTGAAGTGATGTCATCTGTGACAGGCGGGCTGATCTCAGAGGTTTGAGCATGGGCACCGTGGAGCCAGAACCAGACGATTTCAATGATGTCACCAACCGCCAGGGTAAGCCATGGCCCTGCCAGAACAAGCAGCACAAAAAGAAGGGGGTAGCAAATGAAAGAAAAGCATGACAGTGTTGCCGAGCGGCTCCCAGCAGAACCAGGAAAGCAGCTGTGTGTCTCTTTCACAGCTGTATGTAATATGGTGGATCTGGCTTTGCCTGCCCGTCTCTAGGGACATCTTTGTGCTACTTTTTCCCCCGGTTCCCTAACAGCACCCACATAGTATACTGCATCATCTAGCCATGTATGCTATAAGATGAAGGTGAACACATGCACAGTATCTCACTTGTTCTCTTCAAGCTTTTATGGGAGCTTTAAAAGAAAACCTACATGTTACTCATTGCTGCTATGTAGCGTTACTGTTCCCTTATTTAATGCCCTAATAAAACCCATCCGATTAGCTAAGCAAATGGCACAGTTCCTGGGCCTATGTGAGTTGGGCTGTGTAGATGTCTGTTTGCTTACATAGTCCCTTTACAGCAAGCAGGGGGTAAGCTAATCTGAATGTTTTCTATCTGACACATGAAGACAAAATATGTGCCTTCATCACAGAGATATCTGGGGGGAGGTGGAAACTAATGTTCTATAGTTATATTTCTGGTCCGTATATATCTTACATAATGCTCTTCAGACCGGCTGTTGTTTATTTGTAGAAAGCTATGAGATATTATATCTTTTTTTACTTGTCAAATGGCATTTAGAGGTTGGGTCATTAATAAGGTTGGGTTTAAGCCGGCCGTGGCTTAGTTCAGACCAGATGGTGATGGATGGTACGTGATGTCATCTCTCCGGTGTGGTGGAGCGATGTCATTATAATAATGGTATTACAATGTTACATTATGGGTGCACTTCAGATGCCTCAGTAAAGCCACAGTCATGCCCTTGGCCTCACTGTCAGCCCCCTTTGAACTGACATTCACACCGGAATAACTAACAAACCTTTCTTTGCATTCATTGGATGAATAAAACACATGTGAAAGGTGCAGCTTTGCGTGCGTCCAATACGGTATAGCATTAGAAAACCTCAGGATAAACCACACATGGAGACATGCATGTACATGTTACATGTGTGAGAGTTCATATATTTTCTTAACTGTCAATTCAATACAAAAGCACTAAGTAGTAGTAGTAAGTAGTAGCTATCCATTTTGCCAACTAACTCTTGCCTTGGTTGGCATAGAAATCAACTGCTGTCCAGAAAAACAATACAGCAAGTCACAAGGAGGCACAGTTGCTTAAGTCAACATAATATTTGATAATACATTTATTGCAATGAACATTATTATTGTGCTTTTTCCTTTTTGATTTAATAATGTAAGAACTATCTGGCACTGCCTGGTTTGTAATAGAAGAAAAAAACACTGTACATTTATGTCTTTTTAACACTTGTACACAACACTGTGTTTGCACATTCCCTAACATAATCCCACAACAAAAAGCTGACACTGAACTGCATCCTCTCTCAAATGGCGCCCTTTACCACTTTATAATCCTGACCCATTCTTGCCCTAGGCCAACATGGTCAAGAGGGACTTCAGTGCGCTGCTTGGCATTCCTGTCATAGAAGCGGTGGGACATCTGGGAAAGGAAGTAGAATCACTTCCTGTCTGTATTCCCTGTTCCCTAATGCACAATTAAGTGAGTCATGTGAAAGTCACCACAAACATCAACCTTCCATCATGGCAGGCATTCACTCCTAATTAATGCCACATTTGTTTTACTGTTATTGGTGTAAAAGAGAAAGATTAAAAATGGTTCCAAACTAGGGCCCCAGGGTGGTATGACATTTTTAGTAGCTGAACTTTCAGTAGCAGCCTCATGCATTCATTCATTCAGATGACCTCATTTCCTGTTACAAGGGGATTCGCTGCTCTACCTGTTAAAACAATGTGTTCCCCTGTCCCTTAATAAGTTTCCATATTCTGCACTGGCACTTTTTGGGGTGATGGAAACGTGCATGGAATCAGGGGCAGAGGTGGAACACTTTCCTAGCATGGAATAATCTAGGTTTGTTTGTTGGAAAATGCATTACAGTAGATTCACGCAGGTGTCGCTTTGTTAGAAGCTGATGGCAAGTTGATCACCCCTTTATGGAAGGTGTTTGTTTTGACTAACTGGCTCTCATTTATTATTAAAGAGAAAACGAAACAGCATTCAAAATTGATTTGTAAGTGGCCTCTTCTAAGTGCTAATATTATGTCTGAGGATTTCATGAGAATTTGAAAGTTTAATGGTGGTAGGCTGTGGAAAATTGTCACAAGGGAAGAAGAGTCATGGTTCCTGTTTTAAAGAGACAGTGAATGTTTTCAACCAAGCATTGATTAGTTATTCTTTAGTACCATATAGTATAGTAGGCTACTGCATCAACACACGCTTGCTTGACATGCTTGTTTATGTCACGCTAGATAGGCTGTGACTAAATCCATCATCTGTTCACCAAATCATGGTAGAAAGACCAGGGAGGTCTATCTTTCAACAATGGTTCAATGAAATGTAATGAACCTTGCACCAATTGTTTCTGCAATATCAATTAACCTAATATTTATATATTTATACACATTTTTAGGAAAATACATTAATTCCTCCCTCCAAAGATTAAGTACTGCCTTCTATTGAAAACATACTGTATAGCAGTTAGATAGAAGAGTTAAATGAAAGACTATAGCAATCGCCCAAACCCATTTGAATAAATGTTTCAGATCACATTGCTTTTAAGTCTAGTTTATTTACATTGCCTTCTAACAACACAGTCTGAAAGAGCTGCAGGCACACATTTCACATTGAAACAAACAACCGTTTACAGTTTGAAATATTGCAAAGAACAAGAACGTAACTCTGCACCAGATACATTTAGTTTTTATTTTGTTTACACATAAACTATTTCTCCTCCCTTGTTTCGGGAAGAGTGCCCGAGTGCTCTGGGGCTGAAGGCCATGGTGTCAGGTTACCGCTGGGAAAACAGGCTTCGCGTGAGTTCAACAGGTGATGGGCTTGATGGAGGGGGCTGTCACAACATACAGCCGGTTTTTCACCATGGGAGCCACGGCTCAAAATTAATTACCCCTTTGTGATGACCTCACAACATTATTTATAGCCCCTCACTGGACTGTGGAGGGAAAGGGAATCCCCTCGGAGACAAAAACTGTTTCCACGCCTTGTGGAATCTCAGAATAGAAATTAGACATCGGAGCGCATCTTATTACAAGGAGTAATGCGAGGACCCTTCACCTCTGTTTGATGTTATTGGTTACATTAAATGGTAGTGTGATTTTGTCCACAAGTTGCTGGGTCGTGCTAACGCAGGATCTCCTGTTTGTGGATGGACACTGAAATGGACATACAGCGTACGAACATGCGCCTGCTTGTGTACTTTTACTTTGTCCAATTTGTGTTTCTGAGGCATTCTTCATTCAGTCCAGTTTAATTTCTTAAAGGAATATCAATGACACTGAAAACACTGTGATTGTTATACTCTGTATAGTTATATAATATGCATGTACTATATGTATATTATATGTTTCTCTACAGTGTTTATTGTATTAGCAAAATATGTTTATATCTACCTCATCGCATCAAGTTTTTTAGTGTCAGTTCAACTTATTAGAACAAGATAACAAGATCAAAGCCAGATTTAGTATATCTCACACTTGTTAGTGTCTGACTTGATCTTCCTCTACTCCCACGTGTAATGACACCCCCAGCTGCGGAACATTCTGCTCCCAGAGAGAATGTTCCGGTTGGGCTCTTCCTGTATGATGATGTGACTTCCCTGGTGAGCCTCAAAGAGGGGGATCACATAGCAATGATGGCACTGGGGGTCTTCGGTTGTCTTTGCTTTTAAGGATTAAATGAGACTGACGGGGAGCTTCTGAAAAACATCAGAGAAGCCATCTTACATTTCGGCGCAGATTTGCACAGAATCTCCCGTGTCAGACAGCATCCTGGGAGCTGAGGAAATGGTTTCAGTAGAAACCCAAAACGTCCTCCCCTCCCAGCCTTTACGTCCAGGGGAGGGAGTGATGAGGAATTTAAACACTCGTAAATTCTCAGTGAAACAATGTAACCCTAAATGCTGGTTACTGATTAGGATGGGACATTTTTTTGACCCTCTCCTCGGTTCAGCTCCCGCTCTCACAATCCTCCACTTGCTTCAGGAAGTCCTTACCTGCTTTCTCAAAGTTGCAACACCAGATTGTTGCCTAGAAAGCAAGGATGCTTAAGGGTTAATTGCTAACCTGCCGGAATCCATTTAGAGGAATACACACATTTTGGAAAGTCAGGAGGTGGGCAAAGACTTTTCATGGAGGTTTTCTTGGCCATGATAGTGGAGACACTCAGTTCACTCCCACTCTCTCCCACCAGACTGTGGCAGACATCCCAGTGAGCTAATGGCTAATCCCTGACTTCCCCATACCTCATGATGTATGTAACAAAAAAATGTTTTCCAGCGATATGAATTTACACTCTCAATCTTTACGGGTATTAATCATATCCGCACGCACGCACGCACGCACGCACGCACGCACGCACGCACGCACGCACGCACGCACGCACACGCACACGTCAGGATGGGTTGCCTCCTGTGTAGGGTGTCACCAGATTAGAGATCTGGGGTCTCTCTCTAACATCAGGCGGAGGCCCTAGAGGCCCACATCTTTGGAGTTGGCTCCGTCATTAGGCCCCTGAAGAGTGTGTCCACTCACCCAGTGAGCGGAGGTCATTCTCCCAGCGCTGGCTAATCACAGTCTGCCCTCCCCAACACACTCGCTTACAGGTGAATCAACATGCTCATTGTTGAGCCACCTGAATGCCCCACTCCCCCAGCGCCCCCTTCCCCACTTCATCAGATAATTAGGGGGTTCGACAAGTCGAGATGTAGAAAGCACAGTGAGTCAGAGAGGTGCCTTTGTTGGGGGCTTTTTTTTTTGTGTTGAGAAACAGCTGCCTCTCAATGATTTCCTCTGTTTTCCTTCTGGCTCTGTCATCACGGAGAGCAACTCGTGTCAGGAGACGTTTGATATTTACCGTGGTAATATTTACCGTTGTGTTTGCGGACTACCTAGTGTTTTTCATTAACGTTATATGATGGGATGAAAGGGTTTTCATTTGCAGCTGTGACATTCCTGGTAAAGAAAAAAAAGAATCCAGAGTCTAACAGCAGTGGTTGGTCTGCCAATACAGGCTAGACATAACATAACAGTATAATCACCATTGTGGTCCACACGCCGTTTGGCTTGGAATTGATCACTTACCACATGCTTACTGTAGGTGTCGCCAAAATGACCTATAGAGTCCTTTTATAGAGTAGAGAAACACAGGTAAATATAGGTTGGGAGTATGTTTTAAACACAGCTGTGTGGATAAAGGGCACTCAGAGAAGAGTTCAGTTGAGTCAGACAGGAGGGGAATAGCAGAGATGAGCTACAACAGAGGGGAATGGTTGCTAACCCTTACCTTTAACCCTGGTGTTTAAATCATAGGTGTGGGGTGTGCCCTATCAGCACAAGAGACTTTAGGGTGTCATGCTGAGTTAATATGGGTCCAATTATACCGACCCTACCCCAGCATGGGCCTCCGTGCCTGGAGAGGATGTTTGCTGAGTTTGGAAGTCCCCTGGGCCAGAGAACAGAACGTTACATCACATGTTCCATTGCCATTAACCTTAATGAGGAAAGTTTGAGCAGGGGCAATAGTTCTAAAGGCTATACTTTGATTAATGTATCTTGGTTGATTGGCATTCAAAATTATTTTTTGAAAAGAACCAAGGAATACAATGTAAGTCTGATTATTTGCCTTCACACTTAGATGGAGTTAAGCTCCATCAGTTTATTAAGTAAGTGGTCCATTGTGCACGTCAAATCAATTAGGCTTCTTCTAAATGCTACTCTGGTTCTTCAAAAGTAAAACAAAAATATATAAAAACACATTCAAGCCATAATAATGTGCCACAGTTACAATTATATAATTGTAATGCATTGTTGCAGATGCAGAATGTTCTTTCAAAGGATTATACATACGATGTTGTGATACCTGATGCTGAACCTGCAGCCCTCACAATGCCAACATTGTAATTATCACTCTGTTTATCTGAATTAAGATGAGTTTTGATTGATTTGACTAATTTAAACATGAAACTAACACGTATAAAGTTACAAGCAAACTAGAGGGAAGGTACAGAAAAGTCTAAAGTATATTTGAGATCCTTGGGCCTCAAAAGACAGCATGAAACCATTTTATATCTGGCTGTGTCACTTTGCCTGATGCCAAGACAAAGACACACTGTATAAGTACACAATTGTACATGGACATATTGTATAGCGTTGATGTTTAACCTCCTATGAGTTCATAATACAATACAATACAATACAAACAAAAGAGGAATCCAGTTTATGTTTCAAACTTACATCTATCATTATGTAATTATGTTAGCAAACAATGTACATCTTATGTGTCATATACAAAGGCCTTATCTCAAGGCTAAATTAGAGATTCACTGTTTATCTTCCACATATATGGTACAGTATGGGAGGTGTCCCTTTGAGAAGGGAGGGGCACTGACATTTGCACCTTAATTTAATTTCAATAATTTATAATCACTAATCAACAAAAATATTGACATTGCCAACACGTTACTAGATAATTACATTGTTTCACTTTCATGTTTATAATGGAGGAATTCATTATCCTCACACACACACACACACACACACACACACACACGCACACACACACACACACACGCACACACACACACACACACACACACATGCACGCATACTGTACACACACACACACACACACACACACACACACCAGAGATCCCTGACAAATAGAGACGTGTTCCCCTGCTCAGACAGACCTTTACCCTCAGATAGTAGAAGTGAGCAGTAGATGAGTCATGGAATAGAAGACATTTCTGGACTGTATCAAACTCTCTTTCTCAATGCTCCCAGTGCCCACTAACATTCTTATTATTGGATGTGCCCTTTGTATTGTGGGGAACAGTGCTGGCCACCATAGATTAATGTGGCATGCTAATTAGTGAATATACTTCAGATCACAGAAGCAAGGAACAATTGTCATTGTTTTCCCATTCAAATAAATAGTAGGGCGACAAATGATCTTTAGGGGTGGGGTATTATACAGAGTATGTATAATACAGAAATACAATTATATTGTATTTTTCTTTCATTCTATAATTCTCATTGAAGTAAAATGATGTAATCATGCTCAAAATTGTTATTTTGTAAACAATATTGGCATAACATATATGTTAAAATATAATTGTGTGGCAAAATAGCGCCTTTCAATGGAGCTTAAAGTTCGACCTCTTTTGTTTCTTTGATCCTTGTGAGCACACTCGCTGAGCATATGACGCAGTAGCTGAGCGTTCTAACACAGTCCATCTATCGCAATGTAAACGAACGTGTGCAAAATGTCCAACCTAAGGAATGCATGGTTGCCTATGTAGTAGCCCAAAGCTATAGTGCTAATGAATAAGTAACTTGTGTTCCATGAAATCATCCACTGATTTATCAAAGACCTGTCTGTGGATGAACGCTCTCTCAATGCTCTGTGATCAATGATGGTTCTCCACAGTGCTTTATGACAAGCCCAGTAAGCTGTAATGATTAATTCAGACAGTTAAGCAAACTATCTGCTATAACATAGCACAATTAAGAAGTATTTCATTAGGGAGACAATTTAGTGATATAATAATACAGGAAAGGACTTATCCTTTTAATTAACGTTATATTGTGGATACAGCTCTAATGTCATCAGTCTAATGCTTCCTTGTGATGTGAATCAGTTAATCTTCCAACCTGCCAGTGTATTTTCTCTGTGTCCTTCAAATAAAAGACATGGCTGGCCTTTGTATCACCTGATCATCTGCACCATAGGGTATGTTTCTGAGGAATGGGAACATCTGGCCGACAGAGGCCAGAAGAACCACATCTTACCTGGTTTCAGGGTGTAGAGTGTGGAGCACACCTGGAATCAATCGGGACAGTGTGCTCTCTGTCTCAGTCCATCACTGGAAATATCTGTCGTCCTATTTGTCAGTCTGCATGTGTCCATAATGTCTGCTGTATGGAATAGCTCTTTGTCTTGGAACATATTTGCTAAGCAGGTTCTTGTGGCCATGAGAGATGATGGAGGCCTATGAGTAATACGAAGGTCACAGTGTATGTATGTACAGTATGTGGAATTGGCAGAGAGCACAGCTCAATAATATCAGCTTCATTAGCAGCCTGGTCTAGACAAGCTGTACATTACTAGCTTCATCAGCAGCCTGGTCTAGACAAGCTGTACATTACTAGCTTCATCAGCAGCCTGGTCTAGACAAGCTGTACGTTACTAGCTTCATCAGCAGCCTGGTCTAGACAAGCTGTACGTTACAAGATTATATCTACTTAGCGCACCCATTTTCTGTATTGCCTTCCCAGACTGATGCAGTGCTTCAGGGTGGCTTTCCATAGGTACTGTCTGCTAACATTCTGCTAACATTCAGCTAACATTTGCTAAGAACACACTCCGCTGCTTTTCGTTGTCCTTCTTGTAGTACATTGATGAAAAGTAGATCTTTGGCAGTATTTTAAGCGACAGAAAAGAAACAACTCTCTTCAATATAGGCGTAACACTTTCTAAACCTTCATTTCCCATTCTGAAGTGACGTCACTTCAGACCTGCATATAGCTTCGCTTACGCGTTACATTTACCACATTCCTCTTTTTGCTTACATTTTGGTGATTTTGAAGAGGTAACCGTCATCGTAGCAACTTGGCAGTACGTTGAGAGGAAGGGAAACGCTGACTCATACAGGATATTTCTTTATGAGTCGCCATGGCAGTGTTACCAACACACAAGGCCACCTCAGCGGAGAGTGTCCACAGCATGTAGCGGACCCCACCCACCCACTCATCGCTCAGCTGGCTTCAGCCAAAGTCTCTCCCCTCCACCTCCCATACAGACATAATCAGCGGAGCCTACACCACAACTGAGACATGGAAGCAATTACAGCACAGAGCAGCAGGGGAAGGGAACGTTTAAAGCAGGCCTTAGTTGAAATCTGCGCAGACCATGAAAATCAAAGCTCTCTGTAAGTGTGCCAGGCATTGATCATTGATTCAGGAGCCTTAAGAGTAGCCAATAGAGAGAATATATAGAGTAATATACAGTTATACAGTATATATAAATATATATAAAGCAGTACAGTATGCTTGTTTAAAAGTGTACAGCTTCTCTTCTCACAAGGCATCTGTAATTCTCCCCCTGAATGTGGAGCGTTTTTTCTGGAGGCACGCGGTCTTAGCCAACACTTGCAGCCGTCCTCCCATGACACCCGTGCTACTTCCATTCATCTAGTCTGCGCTGAGGTCACCGGCGTCCATCCACACCAGATGGATCTCTCACAAGACAACAAGGAGGTTCCCTCCAGGTCGTCTCAACATCAGTTGCCAAGAGTGTGCTGTTCTCTCCAGCCAGACGGATGAGTCGGTGCTGGGACCGTACAAGGGAGAACGGGGCGCGCCCATGACGTCTGCTTCCTCAGAGAGCCCACTCCTCCTTGTTGCCCATGGAAACCAACAAGTTCACACACACACACACACACACACGCACACACGCACAAGTTGATTCGGGGACTCAGATGTTCCGGGCCATTCCCCTGCAGTGAGAGTGGGATGGCTGTGTTGTGGGGCGAATGCCGTGTGTGGTCATTAATATACTCTATATGTGTCAACATGTGTGGGTGTGGGATAGGAGAAGGGAGGGCTACATTGTAAAAGGGAACTCTCAGTCCTGACAGCTCCTATACCTGGGCAGAACACACACTGACACCTGTGCCAAGTGCCCTAATAGAAAGCAGACGCGCAGTGCGTATGAAGCAAGGCTCGTCATGCACCAACCACAGCTCCAGTGGGAAACATTGACGGGGACTGTGGTGGGGAGGTGTGAAGTAGAGAAGAGAGAAAGGACGACAGGTCAGACCCACAAGGCACCGGTGCTCTTTATCTTCAGATATCCGCTGGCACGTGGGATAACAGCTTATCCAGCACGTAGGCGCTTCACCGAGGTAATTCTGTCGACTTAGAGCCCACTGTCATGTAGCAGATTAGACTCTGTATGCAACGCTATTGATCTGGCCCGATGGACGAAAGCAAGCACAGACGCACTCACCCACACGTTCAGACACGAAAACAGAACACAAAGACCAAACACTGCACACACAAGTGGTAGCACCGAAAGCTAAGAAGAGGAAAATATTTGAAAATGAACAGATAAAACCTAGGGTGTCGATAGGCTATTATACGTATCGGAAACGGGAGAGGGAGGGAAAATATGTAGTGTGTGTGCAATTTGGGACTTTGGGAATGTGAATCAGATGATTCATACTGATAATGTTGTTCCTCAAATGTTTCCAAGAGACCTCCATGGACCTTTCTTCTCCTCCTCTTGCTTGCCTGTCATGTGCGAGGCATCCAGAGAGCTAGAACAGAGACTCCACTTCAAGCATTCTGCATCTGTGTGTGTGCCAGGTCATGAGCAGGGGTCTTGCAGGAGCAGGGAGTGCTATAGCGACGGGGCAGGCTGCTGACACACGCTGAAGTACACTGCCTTATTTAGCATGAAAGTCAGAGTAGGAAGCTTGAGTCACAAGGCATCGGCTCCTTCCACAGTCTGCTTCGAGGCTGCTTCTTTGTCGCAGACAGCGAATCAGCAGTTCAGTACAAACAATAAGTAATAGTGTTTATGCTAAAGGGGCTTCATGTGATGTCGCCTTGAATGGTCAATTCCTCCTCACACTGAGACATTCAGACCCCCAGTGTGGCACTAGACAGGAAGAATGAATCAGTTGAACCATCACTTCTTGACTAAGAAGGAAAGATACTCAAATTAACTCTACATATCCAGTCCAAGTTTGTGGCTTTTTAAAGTTAGAACTGAGGTAAAACACAACAAGGACTATTAGTATTATGAACATAGCATTTTCATTTCTTCAGCTCCTTAATAATAAAGATCTCTCTCTGCCTTGCCAAATAGAGCGACAGAAACAAATCTATCTTCCGTCAATAGACAGTTTGTACCTTGTGCGAACCCAACTAGAGTCAGTCAATAAGACATTTTTAGGTCAGCTCTATGTTCCACTGTTTTATTGTCAACGAGAGGAGCTGAAGTCCAATTGGTCAAATGTATATTTGGTCATTTTCCCCACAGGAGCACCACCCCAGCTGTTTCGATGCAGGTGGTCCTTCATTAGCTCTTTAGCTGCGCTACATTAGGCCTACATTACAAGGGCCAGTTGTTATGCCTCTCAAAATCACATGGTCTGGTAAATGACTTTTCTTGTTACTCTTAAGTATAAAGAGTGAAAGGAAAATAACAAGAGAGATTTCACACTTTTATTGCTAAACCAGAGGCTTAAAGCAATAAATGGTGATTATTATCTCACTTTCCATCACACATAATGAAAGGTTCTGGAACATCCATTGCACAGGCCTAGAGCAAACACACAAAACCGCATGTTTTGTTGCCGACGTTTATGCCAGCGGCAGGAGATGGGAAGTCTGATGTAAAATGGGAGCGTCTTTGACGCGCTCGTGGTGCATTAGGAACACCAAAACACAACATTCCAGAACACAAAGGCAGGAAGAATGGGAATGTTTGAAAGTGGAAATGTAAAGTTAAAAAAATCCAGTGCAGACCCTGTCACACTATGTGTTTCTTGATAAAACTCTCAAAAGCTCCCCAATAAATCTAAAACCATGGGGTTATGCAAAGGTGAAAGGATTTCTAGTGATCTACTTGTGACATGAGTGTGCAATAAACCTGGCGTTCCAGAGAGAAATAAAATGCAAGAACATTAAGCTATTTTTATGCCAGAACAGGCTGTTTGAATTAAGCATTTCCAGTCAACAGATCAGTCCTAAAATCTGTGATTTACTGAGATTTACCATTAACTTTTCTAAAAGCTAAAGCCCACTACAACATTGTCCACTGTGCTCGGTTACATTTTTCCGGATTATAGTTTTATTGAATGTTGCCTACCTAAATATCACTCAGGTATAGCTTAACTTGTGTTCAGACCTAACAGCAGTTTGTGTGCTCACTGAATGGATATCGACGACACACTGCGTGGAATTAGAGATCTCGATGTGTCCGATTTCAAGTGGAGGACCAAACCTGCAGTCGAAGCATAATACTTCGCCTGACCCTGCACCGTTTCCTTAGCGCAGACACATCATCCCCTGTGCACTGTTTGCCTGCGACCAGGCTAGGGTTTGTTTGCGATGTAACTCTATGCGGTGCGAGGACATGGTTTTACAAATGGCTCCCTTGTAGAACTCTATCCCAGAGCCTGCCCCAAACAAATATATACTAACGCGTCAATCATTCCCAATGCCCCTTCATCCTGTGGCTCTGCACCGGGGAGACCCTCGTTCACTCGGAATGTATGAGCCATTTTTCTAGACTATTTCTCCAAATCACCGGGGAAGGAGTGACCCTGTGACCCTGTGACCCTGTTCCTGTGACTCTTCTATTCGCGAAAGGGGGATGACAGAATTCCATAAAACTCCCTGCCCCACCCCCACTGATATTCCAATGCGCTGATCATGTAGTAAACCACAAATGGCTTCTATATAAGGCTGCAAGGGGCTGCATGACACCTCTGTGGTCTGGACAGCATTACCATCAACATTGACTTATAAGGAGGAGGATGCAGACTAGGCAGGAGGTGTGACATTCTAACAACGGCATGGGCATTGTGACTCACCGCCCTTCGCTATTGTTTGTGCTCATGTATAAATAATGTGAGACCATGGCCCTCTCAACTGAATTATTGTCTGCAGTATTCTTGATCGGTGTGGCCCGGAAACAAAAACACAATAACATCAAGCGAGGGTGTGATAGGTCTGATACTGGTCTCAACCACATGTAAGGGGAGTTCCAGACACAAATCGAGAAGTCTCCTGTTAAAGCTTGTGCTTATTTTTAAAAAAGTGCACAGTTTTGTTTTATGGTGTAAAAAATAACTTCCTTTCATGCTAAGTATATTAAGTTAATGGTTATGTTTATATGCATGTGCTCCAACAGGATTTATCTATACGAATATAGCCCTTGAAAACCCATTTCGTTCCCTACAAGCTTGTAGTGTTTCCATATGTATTGTGTCAAACTTGGTAAAACAGACCTTGCACAAGAGAGTGGGCGTGGGAATAAAACCCAACTCTGTGTGTGTGTGTGTGTGTGTGTGTGTGTGTGTGTGTGTGTGTGTGTGTGTGTGTGTGTGTGTGCGAGAGAGAGAGAGAGACTGAAACAGTACCCTAGGCTCTCCAGTGGTCACACTGATTCACTGCCCTCTCCCACTGTACCCTCTGATATACACACTTTACAGCTTGCATTCCTCTGTGCCAAGGCTTCATTCCGTTCTCGCAACGCTTCCACCCCAATAAGAAAACCATAAAGGTTGATGAAGGGGGAAGGGGGGTGGCACATTCTTCGGTCAGACAAATAGGCCACGAAATGATAACAGGACACCTCATCTGAATGCATCTATTGGCCAGTTTGTGGGGCAGACGCGTCTCGTTTTTGTGGTTGCTTGTAAAGTCTGCCGTTGCTGTTCATTTGGGTGTGGGTTATGTCAACGTCTGACCAGTGTTTCCAGTGGTTCCAGTGTGTGTCAGCCTCTCACTGACCCCTCGGCAAGTGACGAGTACTTTTACGACTTACTTAAAAGAAGGCAAACATTTTGAATTAGGTGGCGGGACCCAGAGGTTAGACACTGTGAACCCATGGGCAGTACTTAACTATGTACACTCTAGGTAGTAAAAAGACATCATGACGGCGTTTTTGCGGAAGGTGGGCAGGGGGAAGGGGCATTAGGGGACGTGTGTGTTATGGACTGTGGAATGTACCTCAAGGAGCTCACAACAGGGTACAAACCCCCCCTCACCCAGCAGACTCACATATCGCAACGTTCCTGAGACCCATTAGTGGATGTACATAAAAGATAACTGCTCATTTTCAGATGTTTTGTGGTCGCTAACAAGCAAGAGAATGGACACTGGATCACCGTCGTTCCCACACACGTCGGCCTGGTTTGCCTGGGCTGAAGCTATGAGCTCACGTCCAGGGAGATAACAGGGTCACGTGGAATCAAGCGCCTCGCGAATGTGTTTGCGCGCGGCAGAAAGGTGGGAGATGTTTGCCTTGTAAGGAGGCAGTGTAATGACTTGCCTGTTTAAAACAATCTCATGATTCACCCATTACAGAGCGAGTTGCTAAGTGCCGGCGTGAGAAACACTGGACAGCAACAACGTCCAGCTCAGGGGTTCCACTGCCTCATGGCAAATCTGACCTGCAGCATGAAATGTCTCAGACAGGCTGGACCAGTCAACATCACCCCACCTCATGTCCTTGTTGTTTTTGCATGATTACATGATTTATGATGTGTATGGGTGTGCGAGGGAGCGATAAAGGGACAGAGAGAGTGAGAGAGAGGGAGATTAGTAGAGCAGGAACTCCAGACAGACCTTACATTGGAGGAATTTCCTGCCTGTTAGATGTGTATCGCTGAAAGACATCATTGAAAGACAGATCAAGCGACAGCGAGAGAGATGGAGAGAGAGTGAGATGGGAGGAGAGAGAGGGGGGGGGGGGAGAGGAGAGAACTTAGAAGGAAATATTTGGAGAAATGTCTTTAAAGTTTAAATCAAGGTTCTGCCTTATAGAGCCTTTTAAAGACATCAGTCCTCTTCACCGCCGAGACTCATACCATTATGTTCTCAACTATAAATTGGATCCATCCAGAGCTAATTTCGCCCACATACTCCTCCTTAATGAGGTTTATAAGCTTTTATGACAGTGGGAAATTTAATTTAATAATACCAATTATTTTAATTATAATAATGCAAATGATTTTAATAATAATAATACACATTATTTTAATTATAATAATAAAATTAGTAGTAGTAGTAATAATAATAATAATAATAATAATAATAATTGTTATTATTATAATTATAATTATAACATGAAATATTTTGTGTACTTAAAATGTCTAATAAAATATATACAGTACATTATACATTTTATTTTCTATCCCAAATGTTATTGCATGTTTGTCATATGTTTGCCTTCTGATAATGTATTGCATAATGGATGTTAACATTACATTCTGTGATTTGCCAAGGAAAGGAACAAACAATCCCTCATTTGATTGTTGTGGCTGACCACTGCTGCCTGTTGATACCATGGTGTTTATTGTGGGACTTGAGAAAGGCAGTTGCCTAATAGCCGTCTCCATCAGCATGGCTCTAGCACGCCTCCACAGGGTTCATCACTGTCAACCGACATCTCGGTGACAAATGAGATGACGGTGGGAGAGCTGCTTGTGAGGGTCCGGGAGGATTAAAGTAATTCTGAATGGTAGAAATTGATTTATTGATTGTTAAATGAAGCCTTTAGCTTTCTCAAATGGGAGTGTTAAAAGGTGATGGAAATTAGAAAATGTGTATTTATAAAGATAAATGATGATACAATCATAATTTCTAAAATGTATTATTGAAAACAACAAAACAGATGTTTGACGTACAGGGTTTGTGTCTTTTGGCCTTAATACAGTACAAATATAATGGCTGTCAATGGCTTTGTGATTGCTCTATTTATAAGGTACCCTCGTATTTAGACAGACATATGGTCAGTCACGTGAAATTATATGTATGTGCATGCCCGTGCACCTTTATAATAGCTTGCACAAAACTGCAAGTGTCTCAAATCTATTTTTATTCAAGTTTGTCAGCTGTTTGGAATACTATGACATGTTCTATACATATTTGCTGCGCGCTAAATATGTTGCTGTAGTTTCCACGTCAAGCTGGAGTATTCCCTTAAACACAAATCAGTTGTAAATAGTTGCAACACTGTTATCCAGCCTTAATAAATCCATAATCAGTAAAAACTGAGTATGCTTGTGCTTCATGGATGAAGAAATGCACTTTATACACAATTTATTGACAATCCAGTGAGCATTTTTACAAGTCGTAATCTCTAGCAAAAAAGGTCAACAGTAGAGATTTCTTATCGCTGGACGGTTAGACAATTAGACAAACAGTGCTTTGCAACCCAAACAGGCCCAAATAGAGCCCATACAAATCTTATCTATACCCACAGTATTTTACTTGCCTCATCTGGCTGACCTCAGACTTTTGACTCTGTGAAGTCATGAGGTCAGGAGCCTGTATAGCTAACTATAGAGAAGGACAACCCTCTTCAGCCATTGGAATATCTAAGCACATATTACAATTATTTCACGAGAGCTCTGTTCTAATTTATGACAGCTGTTTGTGGCAGGTGGATGGACCATAAGTAACGAGGCAGAAGGTTTATCTGAAAGCCAAATCACTTTCCCAGTGTGGGACGTTTTGACCTTCAAATTGTTGGACTTATCTCTGGGTTTTCGTTAGTCAGAAATCACACATCACATGGCACGTAAAAACAGAGCGCTGAACCATCACGTTGCCCATAACAGCTGTGAGCTGGCTCCCAGACACTGGATTGCTCCCACCAGTAGGCTACTGCTAACCTATAAATACGACCAACACTTGACAGAGAGCTCCTATGGTGCCTCTACCACATAGCCAAGTTTGGATCCAGTGTTCACTCCCCCACACACTTCTCAACGAATCAGCTAAGCCAACAGTCACTAATTCCAGCATGCCTGGGTGGCTTTATTAAAGCTCTCATTGAGCGAGTATCTCTCTTGACATGCCTAAAGCCACTTTCCACACAAGACCAAGTGCATTGGTCTCGTGTGACTCAGAAGCAAAGCTATATGAAATCTTCCCATACTCCCAAGAGTATCAAGAACATCACATCAATAAATGACATCAACGCTGTAATTAGCACAGTAGTTATCACACATTGAGCTGCTCTCACGCTTGGCCTGAACTTTATAACATAACATAACAACATAACATAACATAACATCATAGAATAGTTATGTTGTAATTGAACAGTACCATCTTTGTTAGTTATGCTTTGGTAATTGAACTCAAGTAACAATTAATGTTGTCATTAATTGCAGAGTCAGTATTAGAATAATTTTTTTTTTCAACCACACAACCAATACAAATAAAAAAGTGTAAAAAGCTAAGATAAACTGCAGTCACAATACTACCGTTTACAGTAATACTGCCACAGAGAGAGAGAGAGAGAGAGAGAGAGAGAGAGAGAGAGAGAGAGAGAGAGAGAGAGAGAGAGAGAGAGAGAG
>JAODUK010055827.1:0-42554 GCA_027564635.1 Typhlichthys eigenmanni
GGGGGGGGGGGGGGGGGGGGGGGGGGGGGGGGGGGGGGGGGGGGGGGGGGGGGGGGGGACAAATAAACTTGTTCTAAATATTGAGGGAGACACCCAAAAACTATGTCTATTGGCTACCACATACCGGTAGCTAACTGTACTTCAGGTACCGTATTCTCCCGTCGGCCGTCCAAAACAATAAGGTGCAGTAAACGGTATTCTGCAGTAAACGCTTTTATTTCTTTTTAAATTAAATAGTAGGCTAATGGATTTAAATGAGAAACTGAAACCATCAGGTAGCTAAATCCTGCTGTTTTCCGATTTCTCCCATTGTTAATGACACAATGTTGGCTGTATGGATGTTATCAAAGTCGTCTCTGATGTCAGCTCAGGGCCATGTGGGTCAGCTGTCCGACAGACCCGCCCATGGGTGTGGCTTACTCGCTTCTGACGAAAGGTCCATTGGGAATACACACTGTCCCAGTATGTCAATTAGCTTTGTAGACACGTTCAAAGTATGATATTGTTTTTAAAAAAGTAAGTCAGTTGAGATAGTTTACAGTTCATCTATAATGAACAAAGTTTGCACACACCTACAGTAGTCCCCTTTAGTGTGCATGCTATTACTATTATTATTATGCTATTATAACCCACATTTGGAGCTCTGCCCCCAGTGGCCATAAAAATAAACACCATGTCTGTACTGTATATAGTACTGTGTTACACAATGTATAAATTGTAATATTCAGATTTGCTTTAAACCAGAAAGATAAACATTTTTTTAATTACAGTGTTTGGCTTTGTTGTTTTTGAGTAATAGGCATATTTTTGTGGTTTTTGAGAGAGCTGGAAACAGAGCAATTATATTTGTGCGTATAACCCAGTGTAACCTTAAACTAAACACATTTCCTTAATGTGATAAATTTGCATTTATAATCAAGGTAGGAAACACTCTAGAGAAATGTCTGCATCCATACTAACAAACAAAACTCGCTAGCACAGGATTTTTAATTCCTGCCTGGCTAGACATGCCTTTAAGAATGCAGATATATGATTTAAAGTGCCCTATTAAAAACTGCAAGCCTGTGAAAAACAATTAGTAAAGCCACTGCACCTCTTTCAGAAAATATTTCTTTACACAATTAACAGTTTTTCAAATAATGTAACACTACTGAAAATGTCAATTATGAACATAAGACAAAATACATTATAATAAATGCATTTATGAGTGAGGGTGTTTTTGCAAATTTGTTTGACTTTCACATACTAGTTAGTGTAGCACAGACAAATTATTTTTATTTTACCTTTATTTAACCAGGTTGGTCTCATTGAGATTAATCATCTCTTTTGCAAGAGACCTGGCCAAAATAGCAGCATGTTACATACATACATGCACAATAGCTGAGATGTATATTAAATATACATTCATTTGCAAAATGAGGCATGAATGGACGCTAAACTGTTTAAATTATAAAACAATATACAGTGCACACATACATATACACATACATACACATACTGTAACTGTACATGCACACATACATAACTATTAATTATGTAATTAATGGTCAGTGCATGCACAGCCTCCAATTAAGTTTTACAGCACTAATTGCAACCTGTCTTTAAATACATTCAGGGAAACCAGTTTCTCTGATCAAATTATGAATGCCTGTGTGCTGAATTTCATGCTGTGAGCTGGATTTAAGCCTTTAGGAGTTTTATGAATATGTTTGGTTTTATGGTTTATTATTATAAGAATGGCTTGACAAGTGTTGCAAATGTCATTTTAATTTTAATAAATTATATAAAAAGAATGCAAAGTATAGTAATGCCTAAAAGAAAAGTATTTTAACTGTTCTTACATTTTACAGAAAAGTAATTGGGCATAGTTTATTTTAATTTTAATTAATTAAAAAAAATAAAAAATAGTGATATTTTTTTTTTTAATCATACAATTGTAAGACAATAGTGCCATACATCTGACCTAATTTATTCTTTGTTTGAGAGACTTAACCATATCTGTTTGCCCCGGGCTCATGCAGGGTGGAAACCAGATGACAATTTAAAAGTCATGAACACAATTTGATATCTTTGCATAGACACCAACTAGTAGTTTAAGGGTAAACACAAAGAAAAAAAACTGGCTTTGCCTGTTTCAGCCTCCAGTCGAAAACGGGATAATAATAGCGGCCTTCATTAAATGACTATAGAAGTGCAGCATCACACAGCCCTGCCATATGCAATGGTTACGAAAAATAATATCAGCCCAACTTATATTAACTGTCAGAAACTAACTAGCAGCGTTGTTCATTCAAGAAAGGTTGTAGCTTTGTATTTTTCCTCCTAACAAAAACATATGCTATTTTTATTTTGCAATTGTGAAGGTTGCCTACTTGTGTGATATAGCCTGGTATTACATCTTCTGCCAAATCAATCGCTCACTTTACGCATCATGGCACAGAAAAATATACTCAAAATACATTTCTCCATTATCTCAGCAGAGACTGCACAAAAGCCAAAGTGCACGCCATTTGGCACACAAGCCACCTCCATCAAAGTTCTGCTTATGTTAGCCATTACATCAAAAGGTTATCTTGGATAGAGGTGTCAGAAGCAAATGTCTAAATGTGTTGTCATTCACCCTCCCTTCACTTTTACTTGCCATACTATGTTTCACACCAAGAAGCAACTGTCAAAAAAAGGTTAGGAAATTAAAAACAGGCCTCTTCATTATTGTGAAGGAGTGAGGATGAAACATCACACAAAAGCTTTGAAATGAGAGGAGAGAGAGAGAGAACACAGGCTGATTTCAATAGGGCTCAAAAACACCTGAACATCCACTGGAGAGATGGAGCTAAGTGCATGGTGTGTGCAGCTGTGGCTTCAATAGAGCTGCGAGATTCACCTGGGATACTCAGACTATTTTTATTTTGATGAATGTGCGGACAAAATAACCAATTTCCTGTCTGCCTCTGAGCCATCTTCAAAAAAATAAAATAGCTTCTTCACTCACTCCTAAATGAATATTTCCATCATCCGTTCTCTACTGCTGCAGTCTACATGCAGTGATATCATGTACACACAATATTCATTTTCAACATGTGAAGCCGCGCAAAACTATAACACATTAGACAGATATAAATGTCCAAGTTAATAGGAAGTGGTTTTTATTAGCAGAGTAATAGCATTTTATCAGGGGCTGTTGTGGCCACGTCCAATCCCCAGTTAAGCCCATGAGAGGCACAGCATCCCCAAGCAGTTGGTTTTGGGCTGCAAACCTGCTCAATAAGCCCCAGTGCAAGTCATATTTACCCCATGTGGCATACACTCCCAGTTTAGTTCTAGTCTGAAGCTTAGAACAAAATCACCAGTCTCCTGTCATATCCAAATAGGAAATGTACAGTACATGTAGTCAATCAATTATCTTGTATATAATTTGTCATGATAGTTTGGCTAGAGTGCGGCAATAATTAGGTGTGTTGTTTTTTCTTTTAATTTCTGTGCAAGTATTGTATTTCTAATAAGGAGAATTCTGTCTTTGTTATTGTCACGTGGTGCTGTAAAATGAAAACTGTGTGAGCGAACACCTTGCACACACACAAAGAGGCTTCCTAATGGAAAATGCTCAACACAGCTTCTGTTACTGCACCTCCACGAGCAGTGCCCTCTGAAAGCTGTGTGCACCCGGGCCTGAAACAGGGGAGGACAGCTGCCTGGCATGACAGGGTAATATCACCCTCCATACAGTATGCGGGGGGTTCAACCCAGGCTGTCCACATAACAGCCATACAAGTACAGTCCTGTCCCCTACACATTGTCATACAGCTGACATTTGAAATGAGGTTCATCAGAGCATGAGATCACACGCTAAAATGTTCACACAACCATAGCATAGTCAACAGGTCAACAGTTAGGCCTATCTGTATAATAGACTGCTGTAGTTTTCTGTTGCATTTCCTTCTTTTGATTCAACAACTAAATTAACAGATAACCTTTTGCAAGACAACACCAGGCCATCAAAGGAAATTAACATGCACAGTATACAGTAGTACATCTGGAGTGTGTGACAGACATAATCATAAGTTTTTGTGGCATCAAGGGTAGGGAGGCAATACTGCTTTTATCTCAAGTATGTCATCTAAATCCAAGTATTTCCTTCCCCGTATTCAGGACATGTGAATACAATATTAATTTCGCTGCAAGAGAACAGCTGATGCATAACAATGAGATCTGCTAATGAAATCAACTATCAAGCTGAAACACATACATATTAAAAAATGGGGTCTTGGTGTCATTTGCTTTTTGCATCGTTTGTTCTTTTTCCTCATTTCTCTCCCCTGACCTTTCAATATTTTCTCCTACCTTCAATTTGCTCTCAACCAAGAATAATGATTGCATATCGCTGACGTATTCCGGCTGCGTGTGTGTTGTCGTGCCACAAGACGAGCCTGTAATTGTTACTAAATTAGCAGCACTGAATACCTTAATGCATTTTCTTCAAACAGAGAAAAGAATGTGCTTTGAGACAAAAATTACTAATGAAAACTGCTGCCATCCATGCTATAATGTTACTGTAAAATAGGAAAAGCCATTAGGGATAATCTATTACAAATGTTTTTTAAAGATAATGCCACAGTTAAAATAAATCAATTAGGCCTATGTGTTTAATAAACTGAAAATGAATATAGTAAAGTCATTTCCATGCATGCCTGTTTGTTCTTTGACCTGGGCTAGATTAACTGAAGCATAACAAACAACATTTAAAAAGGTGAAAAATATTGCTACACAGCAATTAACCTATTTTAAAAAAAAGAACATAATTCTAGGAAAAGTGAAAGGCAATTTATGTTTACCATTTACAACATGGCAAGATTTTGTCACAATACTGATTACCTTGAGAAAATTTAAAAAAAAAAGTTAGGTTAGTAAGCAATTTAAAACTATTTCAGTCAAAAATCCCTTGAGATTAAAGATTGTAAAAAAAATTTTTTTAAATCAATCCATTATTTACTCCTTTATGCAAGTAAATGCAGTTCTATATATTTTTTAATTTTTTTACTAGAATCTCTGCTGTAAAAATTGACATTTTAATCCCTTTCCACTTGCCAAGTAAACAATGGCAGTGAGATAATTGATCAAGTGCAAGGGGATCCCTGTGAGCAGCGGAAGGTCACCGCCCGCCTGCCTTGCTGATAGAGAAAACAGAGGCAGCTCCTGAGCTGCCATTTTTCTCCTCTGACAAAGACTCCATCTGCCACCGGGCCATTTTCAGCTTCAGAGACAGAATATCAATGATTTTCAACCAGCCTACAACTTGCAATTCACCTTGATGTCACCTCTGCACAGTGTGCACACATCTGATCTTCTAGGATTTTGTGATGACATTAAAGTCATTTGTAATCATAATGGCGAAACGTTTAAATGTGAAACACTGCATTTATTCACTGTGTAACAAGAAATGAATGTGTACTTCACTGCAGGAACGGGAGCAATATGGCCTCTTCTAATGACATGATGATGACTGTCAGCTTCTTCTTCACCATCTGCACCTCAGACAAGGCCTTATGGCTGAGCAGTCTTTCCTGTAGGATAGGCTAGCATTTCCAAGGACCAATGCCTGCATGACCTCTAACCCCAGAAGGGCAGCACGTGTGATTAGTTCTACTTTATTGACAACAAATTAGCCTCAGAGGCTGCAGCTAGTCGGTGCTCATCCCTGAGCTTTAAATGCAGACTCTACCCTCTATAAGATCCCAGCAGACTAAGAAAAAGGAGGAGAAATCCGATCATCCTTTCAGACAAGACGTGGAATTCCCTAACTCACTGTTTGTGGACCTTTTGGCTATCAACTGTGTTGCCCTAGGGTGATAACGCAGACAGGTGCTCTGCATCAAGCTCAAGTAAAACAGGTTTGTACTTTCTAGGCCGTGGCTATATGCTGTGAGTGGCTTCGGCTCAATATAACAAGCCGTGCTCCACCAGTGCAGCCTCTAGTTTCTGAGAAGACAACAGCATGGGAGGAGGGGTGTATCCATAATGAGGAAATGTAACAGTTGGTGTGGCACCGGCAGCACCTGATACACTCTTCTACCCCCCCAGCTGTATACATCTACACCATATAGCTCAACTGTCTCCCCTCCTTACATGCAAAGTGTTAACATAACCAGCATAACCACTGAATCAGTGCATACGCCTTGTTATGGTAAATGGACTGCATTTATATAGCGCTTTACATTATTTACCTCACATTCACCCATTCACACACATTCATACACCGATGGCGATGTTAGCCATGCAAGGAAACACCTGAAAACCGGAAGCAGTTAGGGTTAGGTGTCTTGCTCAAGGACACCTCTACCACTGCACCACTTGCCGCCAAGGCAAATAATGGCGGTAAGAACGCTAAGGTTCAGCTTTGCTCTGCATTGTCTGCCTATAAAAGGCATTCATATTTCCCCCCATTGACACTACTAGCATCAACTAATTTCCTTTTATTATCAAGTTATCTCAAGGCTGATCAACTTGGTGGCAAAACACCCCTCCCATATCCCACCACCTTACAGTATTACTATTATTACCTACTTCATACACTACACAACACTCATTGTGTGCTGTTAATTGAATGACCATGGTATACGCAGCTGCTCGTACAGGAGAACAGCCTTTCCACACCATTTTTAAAAGTCTAATGAGACCTTTTCTCACATGAATCTATAATTTACAGTTCATGCCCCACCATCTCCCTTATTCCCTATGTTTATGTCACTCCCCCGTTTCTCTGAGCACCACCTTATATAACAGGCCCAGCAGTCAACAGAGTATAATTCAGCCTTTGAAGCCACGCCACTTGAAAACGTTAAGGGGACATATTGAATAAATAGGAAAAGGTAAAGGTGATTTTATTGTCACATACATGTATCGAAAGTCATCCTCTGCATGATTTAACCCATTCCTCAAGGGAGCGGTTACAGTGAAAAAAGCTACAGTGGTAAATCTAACACAATAGCATATAGACACTCAAAACATGCACATGTAAGTGTGATCTTAATTCTCTGTCTCTCTCTCATATTGATAACTACCATAGTAAATTATGGACAGCTCCTATTACACGCAGGCTGTTCAGCTTCCGAGACCAATGACCATACACTACCATTCCTGTGGCTAGGATCAGCTCCCCCGGCACCTTCCCCAAACCGCTATGCCAGTTGTGTTAGTCTACAGTGTTACATGTGACCCGTGTCTTACCGGGGTCAGCCACATAAAGGTTCTAACTGCATTTTCTGTGGATCAATTGTGTAGCGTGTAGCCTACATGTCACTCCAACAACGTATCATCATTACTGCTTGCCCTGAGAACAGCCATTTCACCTCAGAGGTCATTCACTTGTGAGGTTTTCATGAAGCAGACACAAGCATGCCTAGCTTGTTTGGACTCTTTGAACGCTGTTCATATTTATGGGGGAGCATAGCAAGCGCCCAAGCATAACCCTGCACTCACACCGCCAGCTACAGTCAGCTACGAAGCAACAGAGCTTCAGTCATTTCAACTATAGGTGACAACTAGCGACTGTGGGTGACAGTGAGAGACAAAGTGGCCAGCTACTAGCGGCAAGCGACTACCGCCATCAAACTTTATAGAAATGTTCAGTGACGCGCTGCAGGGACTAAACAATCAAAGAATACATGGGGCGATGCCCCTCCCCCTCCCCTCTTTTTCAAATATGAAGGAGAAACTGTGTGTTGGTTCATTTACCAGGACATACAGTATATTTATAAATATTTAGCGTGTAGGCGGGTTTTTAAAGTACTAATCGCTTGTGAGGTTTATTAATGCACCAAGCGAATCACAATTGGAATGACAACATCATTCATTGACCGCAATGTAAAAATATCTTAATAAATAACTATTACAATCATGTTATATACACAGTGTTTACATAGCTACAGGTTTACCTACAGTTTACATACAGTAGTTTGTTCATGAGTTCCTTAGTCCATGCATGCAGCAAGGCAAACACACACAACGTACCTCTTTCAGCGACAGGGCAGAAACACCCACCAGTCACAGAGCAAACATGCCCTAAAGCGACGGCTACAAAGCGACCTGGCTACAACAAGCTACAAAATCGCTGGCGGTGTGAGTGCAGAGTTAGGGTGAAGTCATGTAATGAATGACATTGGCCTGTATACGCGTGAAATGACCAAGACTCTGAAGTTGACACTGGCTTTTCCCCAGTGTCAGATTCAGGTTGGAGAAGCCAGCTTCAAAACAAAACATAGGTTTTCTTCACAGCCAGGCATTGTACAATAATAATGATAAAGATCTGGCAACGTGCTAAGAATACCTGCATGGCACTGCACATAACATAAACAAAGATGTAATTGCAGCAGAACAGAGGAAAATGACACGTCAGTCTGTCTTACAGGACTGAAGCGTAAAAGTAGAGCGGATGCTTTGAGATCCCTGCTGATGCTGTCTAGGGGCAACAACACAATTTACAAAGGCAGCCAAGCAACAACCGTTTAATGTTACCATATGCAGAGTGGCCTTTCAAATTTAAGACAAAGAACAGCTCCAACGCCACCAATTACCCCAGTTTGGCTGACATTAATTTATTTCCAAATACCCCAAAGTCACATTTTTTATTTTTTTTTCCAGATGAATATGTTTTTAAACGTGGACACAATAGCACTATGCAAGACTGGAACTAATTATATATTCACAAACTGAGAGCAAAGTGTAATGTAGCGCAAACTAATTCCATTACAGAAGACCTTGTTAAATCTTAGGCCTAATTGGAAAACTCTAATCCCATACCTAAATAATACTTTAAATTGTAGGGTTCCGCTTTGTCCAGGCTTTGCATTTCAGACTTAATTTCTAGTTTAACAAAGGAAACTGTATTTTTGCAATACAAAATTAACAGAGAGGGTCTTCAAAGAGCATAAGAGAAAGGTAGAGGGTAGTTTGCCAATGAGACCAGACACTTACCGTACAAGTCTTTTTTCAGTTAGGTGACATCACCACTTTCCACCTGAAAAACAATGTAACAGCACACAGCTTGATTACAGTACATTGATTTATTATTTCAGCATAATTCCAGTCTAAAAAGTTCCACGCCAATAAAATAAAAATGCTATTAATGATGATCTTGAATCCCATGAGGAAAGATGACATATTCAGTCACATCATCCACAGCACAAGACAAGAACCGCAACAGTAGATAGCTTTACACTTTAGTAGTTCAATTTGAAACCCCCATTTTTGCAGAATAATGGAAATTCCCATTGTTTGTAATCTATTTATTTATTTACTTTGTTTTTTTGGGGGCTAAATTCAATGGTGGTGCAATCAGGCTTTTCTAGTGTAGTCACAATACATCATGCAATTTGAGAAAACAACATCATAAGTATGTTTATCCGTACAGCAGACAATATTTTTTAAAGTCTGAAGATCACTCAAATTGTCTATTGTACAATAGCTAACTACTATAGCAAGTAATACATTGTCATAATATAGAAAAAGCTCATTGTATAAATAAGTATTAAAATAACAAAGAATAGTATCTATATTATGGGAACAATTGCTCATTTCAAACACCAAATATTTATTGCATTAGTAGGGTAATGCCTCATGGACAACAAATTAAAGATTATTTATTTTCTTAAGCATAAGATATTCATTTTTGGTCTCACTGAGGCTATTTACTTGCATTTGTAACTTTCATGTTCTAACTACTGTAGGCTAAGCGTTCTACATTCAAAATGGCTCTATGCCAGTTAATCACATAAGGAATATGCTCTAGGTTTTCCAGATTTTGATGCAGTTTAATTCACAGTGATTGTTATCCAAACTGCCTGCTTTTGTTTTCATAACACATCCTCAATACCCTAACCCAAACGCTGAAATTATATGGACACTTTCTTATTGTGCAGTCTTTTTCCTTGACGCTGCTGAGCTGCTAGTGTAAGCTCTTACAGATATTGCATGAAAATCACAGAGCAAAAAGAGCAGATGATGGCAACTGTCAGACTATGTCAGGCAGGAATATGGAGATTAAAGACGTGACGAAAACATTGCACAACAAAACCAAATTAGGTTAAATTAATGAGTTTTCACTGGTTTACGTGAGCACATGGGCCACATGCGAAATACAATGTTGTTACTTCTGACAAGACTCAGAGCAGCCTAAAAGCTCAATGCAAAGCCACATACTGTACAGTTTCAAACCTGTTAAAATGTGTGTGAAATGTGTCGCACAGAAAAATGGTGACTATTTAAAAATGGGAAATTCTGATCTGGGGGAGAGAAAAGTTCTCGTATCAATGTAGATTTTGTTGGAACCTCTAATAACGACAGCTTTCACAAGGGAACTCTTATCATGGATCAGTCTACAGAAGCCACAGCACATTTATTTTCTTTTTTTGAAGGTCGTTCGAGTAGCCTACAATGCATTTACTGAAAGTGCAATAATAAAGTAGCCTAAAGGGTGCTAAAGAGAAAACTACTTTTAAACGTGATTGAGTGACTTAAGATAAGCGTGTCATCAGTTAAAGACACACTTTCAAGCGGGAAGACCTGGAATGGAAATGCAAGTTAAACCGAGCTGCGCTGACCGTGCTGAGTCGTGCCGTGCCGAGTCGAGCCTGCACATGCAATGGAAAATGACCATTAACATGGCCTAACATAACTGAACATAGTTCTGATGGAGTTAAGGGGATCTTTTTGCTACAAAAATGCCCTAACAGCATTGACGGCAACAACAGAGAAAAGGGAATACACTGTTTCTACTTAACACACTTCCTGCAACTCAGACTGTCAGTCTGTGGTGTGAATATCACTGGAAGTAGAACATTAGGCTACTGTCTTTTATACTGGGATGTATCATACAGCATCAAGGTTTTTTTTTTTTTTTAAGGTCGCTCTCCATCTTCAAATAAAGGTCTTTCCTGATTCCCTGTTTGAACTAGAGTAGCACTGGTTTAGCTGTAGACTGTATGGATTCTGGGAGCTGCTTGCATTGACCGTCTTGTGATGGTTTCACCAGAGTGAATACGGAGCCCTTTCAACTTCCTGTGTCCAAGCCGGTACACACAGTGTTTGCTACAGTATGACCAAGAGAGTATGACTAAAGACTATATTTTCATCTGCATCTACGTTCACTGTATCTTTGCTGACACTAAATTGGACCGTTTGTTTTGTTTTTGCAAAAATGATAATGACTATGCTGCCTGAGCCGTCTGTTCATTTAAAAAAAACAGACCAGGAGACAGAGAAGTGTGTGTGCACATGACATAAGGTGTGATAAATAACAGTTCAACAAAGTTCTGACATAATGGTAGGTTTCCTTCTCTGTGCTAGATTACACAACTATCCTCTTGGTCCGTGACATCAAGATGAATCATTTGTTTGTGGAACATTTCATTGTGCATCATCCGCCAAACAAACATCATTTCCCCATCTCCTCTAAAGAGACACCCTCAGCTGTATTGGGCCTACACAGGTTAGCGTGCTTTTTCTGTGAATGACAAATTACAACTACACTATCCGACTAATATCTGATAATGAAGCTTTACTTATAATTCTCACCAAGAAGCACAAAACATTTCACTGAGATTGAAATCTGATGAGTTACCCCTGCCTACCAGGCTGTTTTAGGCTACAACATGTTGAATGGTAGGCAGCTCTGTGCTTATTCAGGTTGTTTCTAATAATCCACTTAATCCACAATGTAACATACCATTCTATCCATCTGTTACAATTAACTTTCATTCATTCATATACAATATTAAGTACATTTGTCTCTAGTTTACTTAACCTGCCTAAACTTCACTGCAGGGGAGAGTTGCTGGAGAGAGCTTGGGAAAGTATTAGAAAGTTTGTAACCTTCAAGTGTTTCTCTTAAGGCACAGCAGCCCATGCATACCATAATGTGTCAAGGTGGCAGTGTGCTGAAGTGGACGTGAGAGCCTAGACAATTAGCTAAGCTGGACACTTCTATTTCAGCCTGTGCTGACCCAAACATTTCTCAGGATGGATTCTTATTTCCCCCCATACCCTTATCACACTACACAATATGGACTAAGAATTAAATATTCAAATATGTAGCTGCAGCAGCATGCCTAGCACAGCTAAAATGGCAAGTGTTTGTGGCGGCAGTGACCAGATTTTAAATGCAGAAGGGATCAATAAAAAAAGGGTCTGCAGAGGCACAATCTTAGTGTGCGGGTGGAATGGTTTATAATAGTGTTCCTGTGACCAGATGGCCCTGAATTATGAATATGGTGCTTATTCAACAAATCTGTCTTCTCACTGTCTCGTGCATCCCAGCAGTTTAGAACGTGTGAAAGGCCAGCTAAAGGACGCAAATAAATAGTAAACAGATGGACAAATAGTATACGAACTAGAACTGATATTTCAAAGATCAGACTCATTTACACAGCAGGAAGATTTAAACCAGTTAAGCATCCCTGGTTTAGCTAAAGCATTGTGACAAGCACCTTTAGGAGGACAGAAAATAGACATGGGGAAGATGATTGACAAGGACTAATCCCAATGACATATTCCTAATAATCCGCCTCTCTAATACTGCTCCCCCAATCAGAAGGTGTCAACTGTGACCCACAAAAAAAATAAAATAAGCAAGACTTGTCAAAGCCTTAAATGTTTTAAAACATCAATCATAGAAGACAAAGGGGGGACATTGAATTATACAGTATTAACCTCCAGGGTTTTGCATAAAAGACCTTAGATTTATTTATTGCTCGTCTGTTCCAGCCTCCACACTGCTCTTTACAGTGAACTGGCTGCCAATTTGATGAACCTGCACAGCCCTCAGCAGGAGTTCAGCCTCTTTGATTAATGAGTGCACGCTTGTGGAAAAGGGTAAGAAAGGGAGGGAAAAGTGAAGAAAATGGGGGAAGCACACAATTATTACCCTTCATCAAAATGGTTGCCATAATTACTGATGGGCTTAGTTCATCCATTCAAAAACAGACAAAAATACAGTGTCAAAAAATGTCAAGAAGAAGTGTCAAAAGGTAAGGCATCCAAGATTCTACTAGAACATAACAAGCATTGTGACAAACAGCAAATAAAAATAGCCAGACTGGCTAACACAGCCTATGTAAACCCAGATAGGCAAGGCAAAGTGAGAAATCAAACTGGTAATCATCATGTGAGAATGTAATGTGAAACACAGTTTTACAAATTATGTTCTAATAAAACAAAAGTGCCATGTTCAATCGTTTTGTTTAATAAGAAGTTGCTTAGTATGCATATTTTGGGAACAGTCTAGATGAAAGGAAAAAATATCTGAAAAAAATATGATTGAGCCTAATAATATATATTAGGCTAATCAACTTGATGTGGTCAATAACATTAAAAGTGCTACTTCAAGCTATTTAGCAACCTTGAGCAACAGCTGAGACTAGTAATGCTTAAAGAACAATGCACGCAACATTACATTAAAATATGGAGCTACACATCTTTATCCTTAAGGTTAAAAACTCATTTTAGAAGCCTGTGATATGCACCACTTTAATGTTTGTCACTTTGCAGTGGTTTTCAAGGACATGTGCACTGAATAAATATGAGGCAAATTTAGTGACCTTCTCGCTGTGTATCTGGTTATTGGTTGATTCATTGGCAGTTACCGGATGCATGCATAACACATCAAGGCTTTAATCTGATTTATCCTGCTTCCTTGGCTACTGAAACCATTTAAAATGATGGACCTTAAAAAGAGGGTCAGGTTTGCTGCCATTTCACTAGAATGGACAAGCAAAAGGCTCACACTAGTTAATTATTATCAATTAAGAATAAATAGTCAAATACTTCCATTGACTATTAACAACAAAACCACTTAGGCTTGTTAATTGAAACATGTGGCAAATTAACACTTCACGTCATTATGAGTCGCATTGATCATAAAAAGGTGGAGTACATTGTGGCATTCTATCATTCCACTTAAAATACAGGTTATTTTGCACTTCATGCATGTGATGTGTACATCCTTTTTCAAGCATCATAGTGAACAAACAGATGCCAAATAATAAGACTAGACAAAGATCCTATAGGATACCTGTTGTTGATAGTGTTGTGAAAACTCAGTCATGTTCATCATGGCGTGACCTGCACTGGGGAGAGGCCCAGCTTTTTAAAGAAGACAGGTAAAACTACCTCCCAACTTGACTTTCTAAGTGCTCAAGCAACTGGTGAAGGCGTTTATCCTCATTTATAGTAGCAACGGTCATTTTCTAGGGAAAGTCAACACAAGACTTGCTTTTTTATAAAACAAAATACCAAGCCAAAAAATAAAGATTATATCGACAAAAAAAATATGAACAAAGGGAAGGGGGGGGGCGGTGGTTTAAAAATAGTGAGTATGCTAAAGAATTACAAATTTGGACATTACAGGACTGATGATTGATTTATTGATTATAAATCAATCTTCGTATAGACCTAATGTACCTCTGCTTTATAATCTAAAGATACTTACAACTATAATAAATGCCAACTTGTGCTTATACACAATGGTAACTATTTTTGATATAAAGAAAAAAAATAAAGGGTAATAGATAACAATAGCTAAATTACTACAAGACCGCAGCTGCATAGAGCTGCGCTCCTTGAGAATAACAAAAAGATACGATTTGCAGACGAACTGGAAATGTGAACCAGCTAAAACAAACCACAAAAGCTACGCTGTTATCATGGAGCAGCCTAGATAAATATATAGACTAGTACTGTATTTGATTTCACAATTTAATCTGATCAAACAAGACATATGCTTCTGTTGGTTACTAATGGCACCGTACTAGAAGCGAAAATAGTACTCAAAAGTGGTGTGGGCGAGCAAGATGACAGTACTTTTGGTGAATCCTCGTTGAGAATCAAAATGTTTTATTTGTCTAGGTAAATTACGTATATTATAGGTTTGCATCATCAAATAATACATCAGTCGAAATGATAGGCGGATGTTTGAATGAACCTTGCTGGCTAAAAAGACAATCCAAGCTGCTGTAAGAATAAAAGAACACAGCACGAACGCTACTGTACCGTACTGTGGTCGCAAGCGTCAGAAAACTCTTATTTGATCAGTAAGTTCTAGGCTACCATTAACTGGTTATAACATATTTATTTTCAAAGTGTAACGGCAACATTTACTAACCGTTTACATGAATGACAACTTTGTATTACGACGTGGAGGACAGGTGTCGTGTCGAAATTGTCCCCCTTTCCCCGAACATTTAATCTGCCCACGATGTAGACTTTTAGCAACCCATCCACGTATAAGAACCGTATATAGTTCTATGATTAGAACAAGTACATATAATTCTAAAATTGTATGTGTGATGTGTTCACAGTCTACCCTGTGCATCATTTCCTTGATTTTTAACTTAGTACCTTACCGTATACAAATGGTCAGCATCATTCTAGTTATCTCGTATCAGAGATTAAATAATACATTTACGAATTTGTCTTCAGTGATAAAATATTTCTATATTTACATAAGCATTGTTTATACAAAATGTTCTTGTCTTTGCTGACAGTACAGTAGCCATCGGTTTTGTACCGTACTGTACTGTACAAGGGGAACGACGGGGGAACAATTATGGCACTACAGTTATCGCAAGTGTCTTAAGAGGATGCTACCAGCTAGCAAACTATGGTTAGCTTAGCGGTTAGCCTATCCATGGCGTTAGAGTCAATGAAATGCAAAACTGGACGATATGGATCATAGCTACCGTAGCAAAGTTCTCACGGTAAAAGACACTGGAAAAACTCACCGTATTGTCGGAGATCAGCGTGTTCGTGTTGAGCGGTAAATTGAAAAGCTTCGGCATTCATTTACTTCCCAATGTTCGGTGTTTGCATACGGTGGCAAGAGATGAAGGGAGAATTGGTCAGTAATTGAGTCGATGTGAGATGAGCGAATGTGTAGCCAGTTGGTCTAACAGCAGCTTGAAGCGACTCTTCTCACGGACTGTTCAGCTTCACTTCAAGGGACAAGTGACGTCAGCCAAAGGCTCCACAATGCAAAGTTTTGTTCTCGAACTGAATAATATTGAACCTGTCGGCAAGTGCGCAAAGTTGAGGGGTCGAGTGAATACTGAAACTATTGTAGGCTATATATTTTCTACCAGTCACGCTTATTTAGCCACGAGTTCACTCTTTTTGTTGTTTTGCTTGTAGGCCTACGTAGGTCGTTAGTCACACTCATAATCTTGTATGAGTTTGAATTTTCCAGAGAAGTCTTATATTTTCATTTTATTTCCACTAATGATGGGGCCAGTTTGTCAGTAGACCGAGGCCGATAGTAGGCTGTTAAAATAGTTTCAATTGTTTTTTTATGACAGAAAGAAGCTGATTGTATTATTATTAATATATTTACATATATTTTTTCTAATATTTTGTTATATAATTAGAATATATTCTAAATATATATTATATATTGTCTAATATCGTTAGGCAATTATTAACCTACTATATAGGCTAATAATTGTCTAACGGTAACCAACTGAGCCTTTATTATTACATAGCCTGTATAACCACTATAAATCAACCAGGCAATTGTAAATAGCCTAAGTGCTTGTGACTGACCATTCTTTTATCAAGAAGTGCAGTAGACTATTCCACAAACCAACAAAAATAATGCAAGCAGCACACTTGGCTGCACACATGGTTAAACTCTAGCCTATACATAAACATTATAGGCCATTGTGAGGTTTTGCTTTCTTCAGGAACAGATATTTGTTACTTTTATATGTTTATATTTTAAAGATAAAGCATAAAGTTATTTCAATGTCAAGGGTTCACTTCCATATTGTAAAGGTCATTCTATACAGTAACTAAGACACAAAGGCGCTCTTGATTATGTATATGCATTTTATTTGTAATTTAAAACCATATTATTTTATTGTTATTTGATTGTTCCACATAATTGTTTTCTTTACTTTCATAATCTGGTCTTTCTAGACACTTCACTCTGAAAGGGACCTGCACAGTGGGAGAGTAAACTGATTTGCTGATATTGTCACCCTAGACATGGCATGCACAGGGTTTTAATTGTATTTGGGAATCTTCATTAGGGAGAGTGGGCATCACCATAAAAGCCTCTCCCGGCCAGAGCTTTTCACATACAATCAAAATGTCAACCTACCTTGGTCATTTGTAACATAAGTGGCAGTCAAATTATGGCAATGCAAGCTGCATTCTGGGGGAAGGGAAAACAGTATGTGCCTTTTAAAATTATTATTAAAGAGTCTTGATTAGAAAGTATAATGAGATACCAAAGACCGCAAAGATGATCAGTCAAGAGTCTGATGGAAAACAAATTAAGATGCTGATTTTGTTTTAATTATTATTTTTCAGTCAGTCTAAAGCCAAGTGCGATATCGTAAGTTGGGCTTGTGTGTTAGTGTGTGTGAAGCCAACTGTGGAATATACAGTATGTATCAGTGTTAATAATAATATTTTTTTGATGACCTGTAAGAGCTTAAACATCTATTGTATAATCAATTAATTTTACATTCAACTCACATCAGACACTTTTACTGCAGCGCCACTTGTTTTATATTATCCAGCCGTGTTGTGAAAAAAGGTGCAGTGCTCCATATGCCTTAGCCAATATTTACCATTTGCATTTATTTTCACAAACAAAAACAAACTTACAATATTTGTGCTGAAGATGGGATTGCTGAAAATGACTGACCATACACAACACATTCTGTTTACGGAATGGGTTAATATCACTGAACAGAGATGGGCCTTTATTAAAGACTATTTTTAAATGTCCATTCAGGAGCATCCATATATACTGTAAATAGTGGCCTTTGTGAATGCAGGCATAAACATGAGACATCCAGAAACAGGACAAGAAACAGTTGCGCCACACTTTTCCTACAGGCACCTATCCCTGAAAAGGCAGGACAATGAATAAAGGACAAACAAGAATAGGCAGTATGAAATAGTGAGCTGAAGAAAAAGTGAACCAGTGGTAAAACCAGATAGTTGGTTTACAGTAGGTGACATCATTGCTTTAACATCAACAGTCAAACGCATTATGTCAGACTAGACACATGCAACTATTATTTACACTCAAGTAGAAAACACAACTTATACCTGACTCATGCAGAGCCTGCATGAAGGACACTAATAGGTCAAGTTGTTGTCAAGTTTAGGAATACCTTTAAACTTGGATCTTCTGAGGTATTAATGATATTTGCTCAGCTACATATTATTCACAGGCTTGATACACTTTTGTCTTGAGAGTCACCTTGCCCGTCATTTTCATGCCACCTGTCACTCTGTCACATCTAATTAATCCATACACTGTCCACTTTAATTAGTAATTTTACCGCTTCGCCTTCCAGGCAGTGGAATGTGAGAAGTGTGAACAAAATGTATATTATTAGCAAAAACTAGGCCATTACAATCACAGCAAGGACAGCCACCACCCACCCTTTTAAGAAACAATAATAGCATACAGTACTTTGGTAAAGCTTAAGTCAGTAAGTAAAACAGAAAGACTATTTTGGAGAATCAAGACAAAAGTGTTCAATCTAGCTCTATTAAGCAAATCTTTTTTTTTTGTCTCAAGATAAAAAAAAAGTTATATATTTTTTTCTGTCAAGTAAAAAAAACGTTTTTTTTGTTTTTTTTTTTACTAAACGAGCATAGAATAATGCTGAAATGTCAGATTTAATGTCTATTACTGAGCATGAACATTTATCGGTAATCACAACAAAAGAAAAAAACAGATATTCTAATTCCTAGAACTGATGCTCTGTAAGGAAAAGGGAAACTTCACCCTCTAAAGCATTCTAAATGCTTTCAATGTTCTATTCACTGACACGTTCACAGCAGGCTGTTATTGTGTTCCTGACCAATAAATTATGGTATGTTCCATATTCATGACTGTCTTGTCTGAAGGCTGAACCAAGCAGGACATTTGTAAAAGTTGAGAACAAGTTGAATCACTCTATGATGACAACACATCTGCTATGTTCTAGACATGAGTTATACAAATCAAAGGTATTTAAACGTATGGTTTATCTAATCTTCTATTTCTAGGTATTTGTTTTTTGTGTGTCTATTTTAAACTACGGGACGTAGCCTATTGCAGTAGTTCAGACAGACATTTGATGAAGTGGTCCATCTAGTGGTCATTCATAAGAATTACCAGGAACAGCTATGTTGTTAGTGTGGGTTTATTAATGTATTGTTAATTCACGGCCATGATCATTGAATACACTACACAAATGTCTGTAAAAAATGTACAACTATAAAAACACAATGTATAGTAATTCATAATAATTATCTAGTATGTCTAATCAGAAAAAAAAAGCTTGAATGACTGAAAAGGAACTATATTTCTAATAAGAATTAACTACATTTTTGTAGTCTGAGGCACTGATGGAATATGCTGTTCATTCCTTGATATGACAATGATTTAAACATTCTTTAAGAAATAATTACTGTGCTGTACTCATTTTCATTTACTTAATCTCTTCATTGACAATTATATTGAGCTATTGTTTTCTGCAATTGCATCAAATACAATGGAAAGATTGGTGTCATTTCCTCCCTCGATACGTCCATCTTCACAACAGGATGAAAGGCATTGTGATACTCTCAGCAGGATACTATACAGTAAGAACCATCTATTTACAGCCTTTGATTACAAGATCCTGGCTTTAGTCATTTTTAAGCCCGCAGATGCACCCAGACAAGCGCTCAGATCTAATACTGTTTATTATGACACATGCACACAAATGCTCAAATAAAACCATGTGAATCACAGCTCACTGTACACTGAGATAATGGTCCATCCCTACATTAAACATGTAACAGAAAGTTACATTTACACATTCTGCTTAACTTGTAACAGAAATTTCTTTTATCATTTCAGAAATATGCTAAACTGTATATTGTCTATCAAAAAAAAACTTGAAACAATATACTGATAAATTAAACTACATTGGCTCAAATGAAAGTTATTAATTATCCATCATGTAGGCCTACTGTGTGTAGATTTCATAAGCACATAAGAGAACACAAATTACATAATTAAAAGAACATTGGCATCATCTATTAAAGATGGTGGCAAATAGCATTAAGTCTAGGACATCTTCATATTTTATAAAGATCCTGAAGAAACACTGCCTCTAAGGTTACGATTGATCATATTTTTGTTAACACTTCAATGTTAAAAAGCAGTTAGTACAGTAAATAGCATGCTGATTCATAGACAGAATGTGCCTCTGTGGCATTAGTATAGAATCGCATTCCCTATTGGCAGACTTTGAAATCAAGACGTTCAGCCACAGCATGCACAACTGTCCTGCCTAAGACATGTTATCTGTCTCCTCTGCCTCCACCAGACATGCTTCATGCCTAAGACATGTTATCTGTCTCCTCTGCCTCCACCAGACATGTCTGATCGGTGCCATTGGCCTGGAATGGCGGGTGGTACTCAAATGGAGTGAATATATTTGAGCCAAGATTGAGCCTCTGGTGCAGGACCCAAATTGCCGCAGCAATCCCTATGATAGCGACCACACTCAGTATGACTAGAGCAGAGAGCAGCTGACTAGGCTCTGAAAAGGACAACAAAACAATATCAGGAAGGTTACACAGAGGCCCTCAGAGGAGTAGGTAAAGAAATGACAACAATGCACAATGCTCACTCTGTTTGCTTTCAACTGCCTCTGAAAAACAAAAGAGAAATAAGCAAAGCATGATTAGAAACAATAAGCACACTGCAGTTTAAAATACTCACAAAACCGTTAACTGTATTGTGTATTCATTGACATCAACAGACAAAATACCCACAGTAAAATTAACAGCTTACTCTCAGCACTCTCACATATGACTCCGTTTTCCACTTGGTCCAGACAGCTGACGTTCATCCACTTCCCTGTGTCACTGTGCAGTATCACACACATTTCCATGGGAGCCAGGTCAGATGAAGAAGTGCTGTCCTCCCAGTTAGTGTAGCTCACACCTTTCTCACCAAACCACTTCATATCCTCACCTGGCAACACATTGTGCCCATTCAATATCAGCACACTATGGTTTTAAACAAACCATTGTTTAACACTTGCTGCCTTTATTCTCTGTAAAACTCTTGGTCAAAGAACTCAAGCACTTGCAGACAAAACAATAGTTCAAAGACGTTACTGGCGTCTAAAATGTATTTCTTACATTTCTTTTGAACTTCATGAATGGTTTAATAAAAACAAAATGTCCTGATGATGACATTTTGTGGAGGAACTGGGCGTAAGCATACAGCAGAGACAAATAAACAAAGGGACACATTTACGTTCTCACTTATAAAGAGCTGTATAATTGTTGTGATTAAGTCTCTGACCTTGTCAAACATAAAAAGTGGTGGTTTACTATATTTAAATGTTCATTACAACTACATTATCTGAAGTCAAACACTGCAAAACAACACGGTACCATTCTATTCTTTTTGCTAAAAGACAATGGTCTGCCTTGGAGAATGTAACCGGATTAAGGGCTATAAAAATAAACTTGCCTTTGCAATTCTGTAGGCTGTACCACAAGTTACATAGGACTTACTGTTTGTGTCATAATACATGCCCAGCCAAACATTGATGTTGCCTTTCCACACCTCTGGGGTATATTTAATTATGAAGTCATTCTCCTCTGCATTCTGGATGGTCACAAGTTCTAAAATGAAAAATAACATAAACGTATTATAGCCTGCTGCAGAGTTAAGATATTGCATGTGTATATTCGTTTGGCAAATGCTTCAATACAATGACAGAGGCATACCAAAGCCTTGGCAGAGCGATTTTGCTCTTTCAAATGTATAGCTCTTGATTTTGTCTTCTTCTCCATGAACAAAGTGGTAGCAGCTCTGACCAAAGGGCACCCAAGTTCGTCTGTCTGCAGGGCAATCTGACGGGAATAAACAAATAGCCTAATAAAACGGTATATGGCATAACCCACCAACAAATCTAAATACATCTAAATATAGATTAACAACATGTATTGGCTGTTTACGCAACACATCAAATATAAAACAATTACGGTCCATTACGCAGTTCTTTCTTTATGTTCTCTACGTTATAGGCAACTATGATATATTAGGCCTATTGCTTCAAGGCCCACAAAACCTAAATAATATATTTGAGATAATACATTATTCTGAAATATAAACGAAAAAGGCAGCGAAACAGCCAGATAAAGGCTGCCAAATTCATGACAAAACTTGTCCACGTAATAGAGTACATCGGCCAAACTCTAACAATTGGTTTTCAACGTATTTATTAGGGTATAGGCTACTTACCGCCGGCTGAACATATCTGCAAACAAAAGCAAAATATAACAATGTAGTATATAAACAAATTAGACATATTTTGTTTCGTTAAGGACTCCACAACTTTTGCAGTAGTAAGTCAACGTGCGTAGTCGACTCAAAAACAGAAAAGTCGCATGACAGCGTGTGTAAATCTCCTCCCACTACGCTTGCAGTCAGTACTCTACTGTATAACAGCTACCGTACTGTTATACAAACACTACCTGAACTTAAAACACATGTCGATATTGTAATGATAATGCAAAAGAATATGTAGTATGATCATGTATAATATTTAATTGGTAAATCAGTAAATAATAGTTAGTAGGCTATTAAGACTATTGTAGTCTACCTAGCTCTGACGTTTAAGGGACTCCAGATATGGCGCTGAGTTTAGTGTAGTTATAGGCTATGCTATGATAAAACCATCATGTGATTTCTATGGCTTCAACGTGAATGTTCCAATTTAGCGTACTTATGTATCGCCTTTACATTATTCATATAGTTACATCGCCTAAATATATTAATCATCACCACAATCTATTAGCCTACTCTTACTCATCACCAGTCTGAGCTGTATGCTTAGGAATAGCTGCATGCTCTCTAGGCTCTATAGAAAAGATGTTCTACGTCCATATGAACATAAATATTAGGTCCCTCTCCAGTTGTGGCCGAGGACCGACTGTGAGTAAGCACGCTACTCTTCACGAACAGGACCGCTTTGATGAACGTGTAGGCGACTACCTGTGTACACATCCATAGAGGTCGTGGCCTATGTGTCGGCAGTGGCGCCATATTGCGTCGCATCTTCTGGACGCAGGTGGCGTAACCGCAGACAGCTGGAGCGCCTGGCTGCTCGTCTGAGGCGGCTCCCGTAGAGTGCCACAAGGCTCTGCAGGGTAGTCTGCTAGAGACCCATCTGCCATGGCAAGACCGAGTGATGTACCAAATAATACAATAGACCTGAAAAGCCTGTAGCCTACCTTCTGATACCATTATATTACCCAAAATAGACCATATATGCTTAATAGGTGATTAAGCATATATGGTCTGTATAACAGACCAAAATTGAAGGGCACTGTAGGTCTTAATTGTAGGCTATTTAAATCGAAATAATATATACATTATTCAAATTAACGTTATAGATCAAATCCTTCTGACTTTAATTTTTTCTTTTAAAAAAAGTACATTTGGGTTGCTTCATTTTGCAGTCTTTCGAGCTAAGCTTTTGAATGCCTCAACACATTAACTTGTATTTCAACAACTTGTATTTCATCACACATTGGTGTGATGAATGATTGAGGCGAGGTTTGCGGTTGCAGATTACGTCTTGATTCTTGACAGTTCTGGGACTGTACTGTAAACTAGTCACAAACATCATGTCAGTGTGACCTTTTGCTGCTGGTATTGAGAACAAAGTAGGGGGTGTTCTTTCAATTCTATAAAAACAGCTTGCAAGTTGCAGGGGACCAAGTTTTACAGTAGAAAAAAATGCCAAAAAAATATAATTGCACAACATTGTAATCTTATCTCAGGCCTGTCCTCCACAACTTTTTTCCTTTTCTGGTCTCAAGACAGAAATGAGCCACACCCACACCCACATGCAACCATATTTCTTTAGCATGCTAGATTCTCATTAAAATACCACATTGATGTTTCTGAGTGAAGACTATTCAGTTATTCACTTTCCCCATCTGCTGTTAGTATTAATGTATTATAGAGTTCTGTGGGTAGGAGAAAGTGGACAAAAGTAATACATTAATAAACAATTGGAAATTGGAACATTTTATTAAAAAAGAAAAAAAAAATACATGTCAGAAACAGAAATAAAGCTCAGGTAACAATCTACCAAAATAGGTCTTTGGCTTTGACAAAAAAAAAAAAATACACAGGAAAGATTATTTTAAACTGGACATAATGCACGTTACCACTGGCAAATGTGTGGTACATGTCCAACAAAATACAAAAATTACTCTCATATAGATACTCATATGAAAATTTTTTTATTTCCTCAAATTGTCTGTACAAAACTCTTCATAAATTACTTTTTTCTTATAACTTAATGACGTGATGGTTACTTATATGAGCGTTTTCCTGTGAAGCACCTTTCCAGCTCTTGACCCAGATAGTATGGCACTTGGTTCAGACACCATTAGCAGCATAAACCTCACACGACTCAACAGTATTACTTCTCAGTCTTAGGCATTATACAGATATCTCAGGTAGGCTATAGTGTAGCAACACAACCCTACATTTTGGAAACACTCCCAACAATCTGAAACAGCTAAATGCAGCTAAAAGTCTAGTCTGGATTTTTTGACAAAGCAACAAAGATGTTGGTTTTAGGTGAACAGTGAAGAGCTCATCTCTCTCTCTCTCCCTGTCCATTGGTCTTCAACAACATTGACCAGCCTCTGGAATCTATTGCCATAAAGCAGCAGTTATTCTTTTGATACGATGAAACTGAATGTGTGGACAAAACTAAACACATGCTCGATGCACAATTCCCCTCATAATGATTACAATAATACATCAGTTAAAAAAAAAAAAAAAAAAGTTTTGAAGAAAGCCACAAAGTATTAAAAACAACCATACAAAGGAAAAATCTGTATTTAGCCAGCTCCTGAGCGTGGCGTTTGGTCTGGCAGGCCAGGCTGGACCTGCTAACCCGGCCATATACAGAGAAAAAAATAAACTCTGAGGTAGATAACTGGTCAACAGGTGGACCACCAGGTCTAAACACAGGCTTGGAAGACATGTTTATCAAATGCCTGTTTGAATCAGCTAGAATTCAAATGATATTAAAACTTTAGCAATAACATGATATGTTGTTACAGACTGCCATTGTATCATTGTAATCATTGTTTGAAACTGTCTTCTCTCATGCATAATTTTCACTTTTCAATTATTCCTGTAGTGATGAAATCTATGTGTGGCACTTGTTGGATCAAAGCTTTCCTTCATGCTTAAATTTACACACAAAAAAGGCACATTCTCCAAACTGCCACACAGTCAGTTATATCCTGGTTAAAGAGGCAAATGATGCTATCCGCAGCATGCTAGCTCGCAGTCTTTGGTGACGTAAAGTACAACTAAAAGTGCCAAGGTTGTTTTGTTTCCTATCAAAGAGCGAGGTGCACAATATTTAATCTCATCCCACTGTATACAGAAAAATTGCCTAAATTGTCATACGAGGTTCTGATTCATTTTTGCGCAATCACAGGTTTTCCTGTTGCGATTTTTTATAGAAATTATGAAAAAGTCACATCCTGTCAAAATGACAGAAGAACACCCAAAAAGACAAAAAAATTAAAATAAAATAAAAACATACAACTGAAATTGTCCCCTCTCCCTTTCCTCCACCACACAAAGTTCATTTTTATCTAATCTACAACATCAAGATATAAAATGTGATCTTTCAGCATAACATCTAGCATATTTCATAAATCAGAGACACATGTGGTGTTCAGCTTACATAAACATTACACCTTATTAAAATCAGATTTAGATTCTATCTCATTCAAACACTTTTTGCCTCTATTTTATATTAGTTTTGAGAAGGGGAGGAAAGACATAAAATATATATACACACACAGCAGAATTAGCTATATTGAAAAAGAATCCCTATACTGTATAGCTGATTTACATGCTGCAGCAGTGGCCTGTACAGCTAACGAATGGAAACTATTAAGGCAAACTGTATTAGACAGGAAGATCAATCGCAAACACGAAAATAAATCACTTTACAAGAAAAACACTGAACACTTCACCATAGCAACACTCACACAGCAAGCACAAAACATTTTCAAAATGCCTGGCAATAAAAGCAAAACCTTCAGATAAAATAAATCATGAAAATATCAACAGAAGACATCATTCACTTTACACAACTAGTCACACAGTCTTTTAAATGTGTGTATCTTGTGGCAATCCTTGGTAAAAAATATTGTTTGTATTTCCTTATCAAAATTAAAAAATATATTTTAAATAGAATTAGCATCCTTTGATGATCCTCAATCATTTATTTGCACCTTTTGGAACTAATACCAAAATAGTCTGATTACTCTGTTTATAAACATAAGCAAATAATTGCAGAACCTGTGCAAAACAGTGACAAATCTTTACTGTAGCGTCCATTGCATTTGAGGAAGCTATGATTGTTTTAGCTTTGTCCTACATTTGCCTCAAATCCTACTTGGTTTGTTGATAGCTGTATGGGGAATGGTCGTTCGATGGTTCCAGTTGTGACTGTCCCCCATTTTCCTGCTCGAGACACAAGCGCAGACGATCATTTGGCACTGATCTAGACAGTTGTTCAGAATGATATTGTTTTACATACAGTAAATCAGCCCGCTATACGATCATCAACACCCTCACCTCCACGGGAACAGATGTTGCCTGCATGTGTGTGTACTGTGGGATGTAGGCTCCCTGCAAGGCTGTGTTTGCCGTCATATACTGCACAACAGAGTGTGGAGAAATACAGTCAAAAGCTAGTCTAGATACAACCGTGATTACATTACTTGATCCCGTGCTCTCACCGCTCCTGCGCTGCCCATAGAGAGGTGACTCAGCTGCTGTGTGAGCGGAGCCATCATGGACGTATGCTGCAGTGACAAAGATGGGTCCATAGAGGGCGATATCACCGCTCCCTGGGACAAGAATGTGAGAGGGTGAGAGCGAGGCAGTGGGTGGGGATTCAAAAGGCATTCCTAAGCGTGCCTTGTACTGCGAAAGAGGAATATTACGCATGCATCCACGTGAAAGCGTGACGGAGCAGAGATAATTGAATGACACTTCTGAGTTATGTTGACAATCTGGATCCTACTCGTGCAAGATGGGATCGGCCTGGGATGGACCAAAGTGGCCTTTGCGGAATCACACAATGCGCATTCTTCTTTAAGACTGGTCTGCTTACAGTGAAGAGAGTGTGTTGTAGTGACCTCAGTGCCTCACACTGTACATCCTACACCCACTGCTGAGCGTGACTAGTTCTAGGCTGATATCGTGTTTCCTCAGCCTAGGCAGCCTGAGGCCACTAGTAGTGCTCGTTTCATTAGCGGAGTGAGAAAATACAGTGTTTTGCTGAGCTCAAATCCAACAATCAACGTCACCACTACAGGAATACAAGATTGTGTGTGTGTGTGTGGGTTGGAGGGGTGCAATCAAAACCCATATTCATAGCTTGTAAGCTTAGCTAGAAGAAGGAAAGACATGGGGGAGCTGAGCTATGCAGCTGAGCTATACAGGGTGGATGAGGAGACTTACTGGGTGCTGCATGATATAGGGCTGGTGAGGCAACCAGGAGGCATTCTGCACCTGGAACATCACACAGGGACTCTGTAAACACAAACTGGCTCCGGACACACACTTAGAGAGCCCGCTTGCTACTCTCTTAGGCACAGCGTCAAGCAGAAAAGGCCACAGTGCAGGGTAGACTCCCAACACATTAATATGCCATATATACACACACACACGTAAAACATTTCCACAGCCAATTTTCATAAAAGGATCACAGCCCTTTGCTAGACCATCAAAGCTTGGTATAAATGTCAGGTAATGACGGCTTTTTCTACCTGGTATGTTGACAGTGGAGAGATATAAGGAGACATTGTTGCTTGAGACATCATCCTGTTGGCAATGGTATACTGAGAAGGGTAGAATCTGTGGAGACGTAATGTACTGCATTGGTAAAACGCAAGCAAGCGGCAAGTGTAGGCAACAGAGTTGTTGCTGGTTCATCTTACCCATTTTGCATTGCAGCGGTAGTCGGGTCATACGTTAGTGTCATGCCAGCCTGGGGAGATGGAACATATTGGCAAACTGAAGACAGCAACAGCAGACACGGCAATGACACAACATCATCTAAATAGTCATGTTGTCGTGCAATAGGAAATGGTGACCTCGTGTGACCCTGTTTTACACAATCACTTTCATTTCAGGTTAAGTTTCATATGTGGGAATCTGCTACATGATTGCAATATCAATGCAGATTAATGTCTTACTTTGGGCCCCCTGTGCATTTGTTGGCATATTCAATTAACTTCGTTGCTCTTAATAAGAGGATCTTCAACTAGTGCATATAATTTTCTTAATTAAACAATCTAAGTTGTGGGGCTCTGAATCACTTTTATTTGAATTAGTTCTGTTAAAGCACTCATTAGGTAGCATGGCTCCGCCCGTACAGTATGTATATTGCTCTCAGCTCAATTTGTTTTCACTGAGATTATAGTTTTAGTAGTCTATGTTAGCATTAATGCTGTCACAGCCACCCTGCTGGCAAGCCAATCACGGTGGGATGACATTGAAGTCAAACGTGTTTCAAAATAGTGGTAGAGCTAGAGCAAGCAAAACAGTTGTAGAAATGCTGATTGGTTAAATGCTTTCAATAGTTTCAAAATTAACAAGAGGTCTAAGCCCAGTAGGAGGCAACGACTCTTAACACTTCCCAATGATGCGTTGCCAGACCATGTTCACTAAGTGAATATTGGGTCTAGTTACACCTTGATACTCATTAGGCACTTTCGGACCAAACAGTTGTAGGGAATCAGTTCTGGGATTAGGCACAGGTGGCCTTCCCTGAGAACTACACACCTTCATTGGCTATTATTATTAATGTATTCGCATTCACACAAACAGGAACACTGAAGAAATGTAAGCCGGCCGACAGGTATCTGGTATAGTGAATTACAACAACAAGATGGAAGTGTGTTGTGTATGTGGCTTTTGTAGTAAACTGCGACTGGACAGATGCAAATCGTGCAGTTGAAAGAGAAGAATTGCTCTGGCATTACCATTAGCATATGTATATATTTTCCTTTTGCTGATCAACATATGTTTAGACTATGTCACCCATGTGCTGGGAAAGTCCCTCAGAACATTGTAAGAACCATCATCGTTCTTAGTTCCTGCAGTCCGGACACACACAAAAGGAGTACTTCCTCCAACTGTTCTAAGAACTACAAAAAAAGTTACCCCGGTCCGAAAGCGCCTATTGAGGAAGCAAGCTCAAACCTACCAGTCTAGCATCACCATCTCTCACCCAACCACGGCCATTCTGCACAAATTTATTCTGGCTTTGCCTCTTTTTTGGTCCTCCATCAGCAAACTTGCACAACAAGGGCTCAGGGGGTGCTAGAGAATGTGCAAGAGAAAGAGTGGCAGTTGTTAACACTATATGGTTCAATATTTCTTGCATGTTGTCCAGTATCTGACTACTTGTGCAGCATAAAAGAGTTCTGGTTCACACGTGATCCCTAACATGCATGCTAGGGGAGCTATACTGAGCCCTGCAACCTGGAATGGTCTAAAGCAGGGCTATTCAACTCCGGTCCTGGATGTTTTAGATTTCTCCCTGCTCCAACACGCCTGATTCAAGGTTGTAAGAAGCCTGATAACGACCCGTAGGGAGAGATCTAAAACATGCAGGGTGCGGCCCTCCAGGACCGGAGTTGAATAGCCCTTGTCTAAAGCCTGGGAGTGGGCATTTCAACCTGAGGTGGTCTAAAGCCTGGGAATGAGCATTTCAACCTGGGATAGTCTAAAGCCTGGGAGTGGGCATTTCAACCTGGGGTGGTCTAAAGCCTGGGAGTTGGCATTTCAACCTGGGATGGTCTAAAGCTTGGGAGTGGGCATTTCAACATGGGAACATTTTGGCAGCTGTGGAACTGTAATCCCCTCCCTTTCGCAAAGGCGGCAAGACCAGTGGAGACTATTTTAGTCTGATAATCCAATTAACAAGCTTAGTGTGGGAGAGCCCGCCAAACAATGCGTCTCTCTCTCTCTTCCTTCCTGTGCTCTACCCCACTTAGCGTATATAGGAGCCCTTTACCAGCAGACTCCTCCATGCCTGACGGTAAGAGAAATCAGATATCTGGCTGTTTCATCCTTCCAACACAACCACACACACACACACACACACTAAGAATGTAGGCCTTATAAAGACTATAAGGGAGTAAACACAAAGCAGTACAACCTTATAGCTCATATTCCCAATTTTCTATTCTGAAGCCATGGCTAAACCACATCACAATAACATTGGTGTAGAAATGAACACGAAGCTAATAACTTATATAATAATAATAATAATCCCACCTGGAATGCCTGGAGGTGTCTTGATAAATTTTCCATTAAAGTGAGAAATGACTGCATCACATTTCTCTGTTGATTCCATCCTATAGTTCAAAAGGCATAAAAAGTATTTTTAAAACCATTATGAATAGTGTTGCCTTCTGTTACAGATTTACTTAAGCAAGACATAAAATTATTCACAAGTTTACTTTCATTTCTAAAGAATAGTGCCTTATTTTCTTTAGCCAGTTGGCAAAAGTAACAACATTACCCACACACACACACACACAGAGTATGCACATATATGGTGCACTCTTATGATGCAGTCTATTTCTTTGTGAATGAAGGGCCTGGCCTAGCCTTTCCGGTTTTACAGTCAAATGTGTGGCTACGCCATCATAACTAGAAGGGACCCACCTTACCACTACAATTAAACTACTCCAGTCATTGTGAAACTATTCTTCACAAGAGCTCCTATTCATCAATCTACATGTAAACTCTTTCTGCTTTTCTTTCATCAGCAACAAACTCAATGTGTTAAGAGTGTTTGATCAAATGTACTTAGGAAAACATCATGTTCCCTGATCAGTGAAGAAGTAATTCAATTAGAATATTATTTTAATAATCAAGACATTGAATCAATGTAATCCTTGTCATTTTACACCAATCAAGTTCATTTTAGGATGAGGAGATCTTCATTAACACTGCACATGAGCATGCATCCCACAGACCTGGCGAAGCCAACTCCTCTGCTGGCACCGGTGGAGTCCCTCAGGACGCGTGTGGAGATGACCTGCCCAAAGTGCTTCAGCATGTTCTCCAGCTCCTGCTCGTCCACAGAGTACGGCAGGTTGGAGATGTACAGGTTTGTGGGGTCTTGTTCCTGTTGCTGTGTGTGGCAACACAAGACAGATACCTGAGGCACTGATGATGATGATGATGATATTGCAGGACAGTGGTTTTCGTGGACCGGGCCCCATAAAAAAAAGACAGATTCTTGTGGGTATAGGAGATTATTTCTTTAAAATTTATAAAAGGTATAAAATGAAAACAAAATACACTTAAGTCTATCAATTATTTGTATTCTATAAATATGCACAGACCTACTATGATCATGGTATTATTCAAGGCATCCTATATGTTGCTATTGCAATGCTATTAATACAGTGGTTAGTAACACATAATTTCATCCTTGCAGTGGCTCCAACTCTGAACCTGGAGGTCAAGGAAGGGGTTAAACCTCTACGGGGCCTCTCGTATCCTTCCTGTTTGGGGGAGAGGGAGGGGGGGGGGCCTGGCTACAAGGTCACCGTGAGCAATGATGAGCGGAGATTTGCATGCGGCCCACGGCTGCTTGAAACCAACATCAGCTGATTTCCTCCTGTATTTCAATAGCATCAGCAGAAACATAAGCCGCGGCTACTGGTCCCCAGGACGAGACCGCTCACCATTAATATTCATCAGGCGCCCTGCTGCATTCAGAGTCAGCCACTGCATGGGACGGATTGTATTACTGAAGTAATAAGCTGAGAGAAATCAACATCTCACTACTGCACCTCGGTCACATCAAATACACCCACGCTTTACTCTACGCCTGAAGTTAATTTTTCATATTTGAGACTTCATTCCGTGCGTTTGTGTGGTTACACTGCACATATTGCACGTTCAAAATGCACACACTGAACTGAACAAATGTTAACTTTTGACTAATTTCAACTGACCTTCACTAATTATTAATTATAAGGAACTGACGCTTTCAGAAATATAAAGGTTGCATTATGTCACGCATTGAATCCATTCTGTCGAGACACACCACAAACATTACATCTCCAGCTAACAGCTGCTAGTGACACATGTACAGCTATTGTACATGGTCAATGATACTTTATCAAGGATTTCAGGATTTTTAGTTAGCTCAAATTGGCTGCTGATGAAAAGATAAAACAGGTTTCTTCTAGGTTTCTATAGGAAACAAAAAATACTTATTTCTTTAACAGAATATAAATGTTATCCTAGAATATACTGCGGTAAAGCCTCTATTCTAGAGGCAATGCCGTGTTTTATTTAAAAGGGTTTGACTGTAAGATGAATGACCACATGTTTTATTGATGAGTCACCTAGAATAGACCTCCTGCTTTAGGTCTCACTCCATCATCATCTGAGAGAAATTAGAGAGAAAGAGAAAAAAAAGCCTTCCTCTGCGTGTGCAACATCTCTTAAAAACACCAGGAAAGAAATTTGGCACAGACATAAGACATCTGTTTGTGCTGTGAATGGGGTCACCGACCAACCAGCTAGTCATTAACTGTCATGTGACTGAAATGTGTAGCAGACAAGGGCTCTGGAAGAGAGGGGTGTGGCCAAGGGAGGGGGAGTCGAATGAGTAAATATGGAATGTTCTGTTACACTCTAAATCCTCTACTCGTCCTCTACTGAGGACGAGTCCCCATTGTTAATAGCATGTTGTTAAATGAGAATGGATACTAATGAAATGACAAAAATACCAGTTTCTAGCCTACATGGTCTGTCTGTATCTGTGTAGCTTGACTAATTTGATCATCAAACCAGATTTGGACTACATTATACCCTTCTTGGGAAAATTGTGAGCATGCTACATGTTCCTTTAAATAGCCATACAAAAGAACCAACACCGTGAGTGGCATGGCATGAAGAGAGTATTTTTATACTGTATATTATGCATACCGTACATCAGCTGTAAAGACAGGAAAGTCTTATCAGTGAGTTCCCACCCACCTTCCTCTGAAATAATAATGTCTGAATGGAGCTAAGGCAGACAGAAAACACTTTCAGGAAAGGGGACCTTTGTCATGGAGTCCATTAAGACCAAACAAGCCTGTGCAATAGTGGGAAATAGAGGGGAAAGCCAGACTGAAAGGTTCCTACTCTGTAATGGCATTTAACACACAATGCAAAGATTAAACTAAGGCAAGTCCCTCAAAGAAGCTTTTTTTTTAATAATAGAAAGAAAAAAAAGTTAAATAGGTGCGGTGCACAGGGGCATGTCAAGAAGCTCTAGAGATTCTCAGACATGGAATGGAGACAGTTCATTGTTGTAAAATGCTGGATGGGAATTACTTCCCAGACTTTCCTAGTTCCGTTTTACCATGCTAACAGGAAATTACTTATATCTTTCTCTGTCAGTTAGTACAAATGACTGTAGTCAAAGTTATTGCAGTCCAGTTTAAAAGGCCTTTATTTAAAAAGGACATGCCTATGTGATAGTTCCATCTGTTAATAAAATGCACTAAAACAAAACTGTACAATAGTTTCAACTTGCTTAGTCATGGTCATTGGCCAAGTCAAGTTGATGTGTTCACAGTTCATACCTGTTCTTAAATAAGACAAGAACATAGTCAGAACTAAGTCCCATTCCAATGACCAACAGTCTAAAAAGCCTCGATGGAAAACTGTTGCCAGTTTCTTGCAATGTAGTGAGTGCAACAAAATCATACTGGTTAGGAAATTACTACAGCAAATCATCAAAGCAAATTAAGTGCCTGTCACTTGAAGTGTCCGTAATTTTTTTTTGTAGCTGTAACTTGTATACACTGTATTTCATATGTATATCCTTTTTTGTTTATAATAATTTACTGCCACAATTGTCTCCATAGTGTAGAGAATACTGTAGATAACGATCATTGTGAACAATGACATAGATGAATGACGACTTTAGAATGGCCAGTGTCTAGCAGCCCTGGAAGAAACAGGTCCCAGATAGAGTGTAAAGCCTTTGCAGGAGGCAGAGAGTCACTATTGTCTGCTGTTAAGGTCACAAGGCAGGGTGGATGTTCTCTTACACGCCCGGTTGTCAGCATAGTGCATCACCAGCGTCTACACCCTATAGTCTGTCTATTGGCGCCACTCACTCTTGGAGCCCTTCCAAAGCCTAGCAGAGAGCTCTCAGCTGACAGGATGCCTTTTGGAGTCCTTCCACATGCATGTATGCATTCGTGGTTTACACCCACACACACACACACACAGGATTAATGCAGGAAGGCAAATATCAGCACCCTATGACACTCACCCTAATGTGTACACACATACACATTCAAACAACGCGTACACACACAGTTGTTAAAAATACTGTACAGCCAGCACAGAAGGCCTCCAGTAATAACATGTATACAACATTAAGAACCCAGGACACACACACACACACACACACACACACACACACAGAGTATAACCAGGCAAAAACTGCACATTTGCTTAAGCTGCACCGTTTGAGTCCCTAAGGGGTCTATGAGGGGAACAAATAGCCTATGACAGCAGTCAGGGAGATAGGTGACCTGCCATCCAACACCGCGAGGATTAGGTTCTAGTCCTCTGTCCAACTAGCCGAAGGGGAGACGGCGTTAGCAGTGAACTACGCGGGTCGATGTCAGGATTAGGCTGAAAGCGTATCCTCACCTTGGCCATCTGAGCCTGGACACCGATGGTCTTCAGAGCGACTACAGCCTTCTGAGCAGCAGCAGGGCTGTCAAAGTCCACAAAGCCATAACCTGCGGGAACAGACGGAGTGAGTGGAATCAGGGCAGCTTACAATAGCATGTGTGTGCATTGTAGCAGTGTTGAATGAATTGCATGCAAGCACCTGTGTGTGTGTGTGTGTGCGTGTGTGCTAGCTAGTGGAATCAGGAAAAAGCTGAGGCTGCAGACAGTGTTGTTGACATCTTTGTCTTGTAGGGGAGGGGTGGGGGGTACAAACAAGGTGGACCACCCCGCTATAATTAACCTCTCTGAGCTCGTTGATGGTGAATGTGCTGGCACTCTTTAGGGAAACACAACGCAAGTGGATCTCTCTCTCTCTCATTTTTACATGCACAAATTAACATTCATTCATACTAGATGGCACAAATGTAAAATGTATTTATTTTCTATTTTAGGGCAATAAACCTACTTAACCAACAATATGGCAATATTGTTGTAAACATTCCTTGTTACTTGTATAAGATTAAGAGCTATTACTGTACACAATGTTTAGTTAAATTATTTGTCATAATTAGTAATAGTAACCTGAAAAGCAATGAATCTAATAAATCAATATAGTTTGTTAAATTAAATGTGTACATTATTTAAAGAATACTGTATTGGTCTTTTAATACAATCATATTTCATGTGTTTTTATAATATTTAAGTAGTTGAATGTGTGAGAAACAATGTCCCTCACTACACAGCACATTTTGAGTTGTTTTTGACAGCAGGTGAGTGAAGATTTTGCATGTGTGAAAAACAGCAACATTACATGTATAAGACATTGTGCATAAGCAAACAAAAGCCATATGCCTGCTCAATAGAAAGCAAAGCAATATACCAGTACAGTACAATGTTTATATGCTAATGTGAAACCACATCACTACTGTCAAGACACTGCCATACTTTGCACAAAGGGGTAAAGCAAGATAAATCTATTCAATTTCAAATGTACTTAAGATCACAGCGCCACCTGTGGCATCAATTTGCTGACACATCAATAATCCAGAGTAGAGTGACAAACTGACAAAAGCATTCTCCTAATCCAAGCAGCACCAGATAGAGTCCCATGATAGTTTACTGGGATTGTAGCGGTGCCAATATGTCACTCATCAGAAAGGGGAGGAGTTCCCAGGTTTGTTCTTCCTGGGAGCTACCCACAGCAGTGACATGCAGTCAAGGGCTGGGGCCTAAAATAACATGAGCTGGGTGGCAGCTATTTTACGAGGCTGTCTGTCTGCTTCCTGACTTTCCCAGCACTTCTGAGACAACCACATAACTGCTGAATGACTTAAGCAAGGCAGAGCCGGTTTCCTTCACAGCACTGCCAAACCCACTATATGAATCAGAGGCCTGGAGCAAACTACATCATTCATGTTATTTTATTATTTTTTTTACCATTTATCATATCACAAACTTGAGTTCTCATCATTTGGGTAAAACCAAATGTGAAAGTGATCTGGGTCAAGTGCAGTCCAAGTGTATGTTCAGGCTTGGAGGATGTAGCCTATGCTTTACACAGAACAACAGAATACAGACCTTTACATTTGTTAGTGGTCTTGTCCAGGATGGCCTTTGTTGATACTATTTTGCCATACCTGGAAGAGCAGCACAACAGAAAGCATTGTTAGTTGGATTATGTACTAGACACCGACCGCCTGTTTAAAAAAAAAAAAAAAAAAAGGACACATAGTGGAGTCTTTTGCAAGAATGTATGACATCACTCTTTAAGTATGAGAAACAGGAAGCGGTTTCCATCTGGAGTACAAAATCTCCACCAAGTCCGTGTTAAATAAAACAGACCTTACTCCAGTCCTTAGCCAAACAAAGCCCAACATGTGTAAGGATTTAAATATGTATATAAAATCCAGTATAAAATGAAGCAGCATAACAGAACATTGGATAATTACACTGGTCTCCAACGTAATGTACTAAAATTAATACAGTTAATAGCTCCATAAAAGAAGATGCAATGATGTCAACAGGTCCACCCTGAGCTCTAAAAAAAAAAAATCAATTGTATCTGATATTTTGGCTGCCTGTGGTTCTATGATACACAATATTTTATTTGCTGATCTAAAATGACACAAAGATGTATAATCAATCACACCAATATGAGCAAACAAGCCCCCTTTCTAAATGTAAGCCATCATTTTGTAATGGTGTATATGTTGAATAACACTTTCTGCCGTGCTTGTTCATTTTTAGTTTGGTTTTTGTGTCTGTACAATGAACAACTTGCTCAGGAACCTGAGTTTACATTTACAAAGCTTAACTTCAATGAATCATTGACAAGATCCCCTATTGCGTCCACTACAGCCATCCAGCCAACCCCAACATTAGACCACCCATCCCATCCCACACATGATCCAGGAAGGGGAAATCAAAGTGTGAAAGCAACAGGCTTAAAAAGGAAATGGGATAACCAAACCCCATCTCTAATCTAGGACATGGACTTCTGTGTCTTTGTGAATACACTGCTCAACTCCGAGTAGATTGTCATTATTTTTGCATTATTGTGTTTTGCAAAGCCAACAATAATAACAAAGAATGACTACATTTAGTAATCAACTAGTTTGTGAAGTTCTCCGAAGGGCACCTTTGATATAGCCCGGCTCCGCCCGACTATTGCACTCAATGTTTTTGCTGTGTTAATAGTCTAGAAACCCTGTTCTCATTAGCGTTATCACAGCCACTCTGATGGCAGACCAATCAGAGGGTGGGTTAGTGAGATGCCATTGAAGTCAAGCATGTTTCTAAATGATGGTAGTGCTAGATGAGGTGGTCAAAACAGTTGTAGCAACACCGATTGGTTATACACCATCCAATAATTTCAAATTAGCCAGAGATTTGCACCCAGTAGAAGGAAACAATTGCAAACACTTCAAAAAGGAGCGTGCACAGACCTTATTCATAAAGGTTTTGGGTCTGGACACACCAGGCTATCTTTAATAAAGGCCAGTCTAGCTTTCACCAATCTGCAGCCTGGTTGGCTGTTCGACTCATATATTTTGCATATTTATTCATCTCAGCATTGGTGTTTTCTTAGATTAGGACGCATATTATCCTCGAATTGATGCTACATCGCCTCAACCTGTACCTATTGGTTTCTGTCTCCATTAGTATAGAGTAGGCCACTAGTAGGAAGCAGAGGGGCATGCCGCCTAAGGTATATTGTCCATTGGCATATGATTCTGGACTGAACAGGACTAGGCAAGTCATTTACCAGTAGCCAACCAAATTAGCATAAATGGCTCATACTGTAAAGACAAACCATGCAAGCTCTTTAAATGGAATACTGAATTCTTCTAGCCTTAACCTACTGTACCAGGCCTGATCTGACGGGCCTTCGGCTGTAGGCCTGCTGACAGGCCTTCAATGGCATGCCATTCCTCACACCTTTTTCAAAGGTAAAACAGCATAATAATTAGTTCAGAATTTCAACAGAGTGGCTTGAGGCTTTCTGACAACCTGCCATCATCAAGCAAGTACTGGGCAATGCCCAGACACACTGAATTCATTTAATGACGCAAGTAGATAATAATAAGTGAGAAAATATGTGGGTCAAATAAAATAGCCCTCATCCAAGAAAGAGACTGTTCTCTAAACTCTCTAAAATAAAACTATTTTTTGCCCTTCCCTTTTTTAAGTCTTAGCTGTTAGCTATCTAGTGTAAATACGGCTGTCTAACTGGCTGAAAGCAGCACAGGCCTCTTATTCTCACACTTCTTAATATAGATATGGTGACTTAAAATAAAACAAGTCAAAATATTTTGCTTGAACAGCATTAACCAGAATTGCCAACTTTCAAGGCTGACTTGGTGTGAGAATCGGTGAGATTTACCATTGTAGTCAATGGAGTTCTTTTTCATGATAGAGTGAAAAAGAACTCCATTGACAGAGTGATAGAGTGTGTGACACGCACCAAATGCATGACCGCTGTCAGATCCAACCCCGCATCAAACATTAGAAATGGTAAATGGACTGCATTTGTATACAATAGCACTTTTCTAACCTACTGGACACTCGAAACGATATAGCCTCCCATTCACTCACACATTCATACCCTGATGGTGGTGTCAACCACGTTGGGAGCAGTTTGGCTAGGCATCTTGCTCAGGGACACCTCAACACTTAGTCAGAAGTAGCGGGGTTTAAACCAGCGACTTCTCGACCACCTGTCTCCACACTCTAACCACTGTGCTACTCCCACAATGTGTTAATCTACAGTGATCTTGCTGTATACACAAGGAGCCCCTGCAGAATGTTATTTCTATTAAGTGGTAACCTTACATAAAAAAATACAGGTCGAGTAATCATTGCATGGTGGTATATCAGTTGTAAACACAAACACTGGAGTAAACAACTATTGTCACAAGCAGTCAACTGGAGTGTTAAAACATGTATCATCTACTGGCACAAGCAGCGAGTAAACCACATGTGTTTAAATAGAAGTTGTCTTTTTTTTAAGCAACACTGCTTGAGAAAGAGAAATGGTGAAAGGTCGACACATTGAATGCTCACTGAGAAACTGGTGGCTGATCAGGGGGAACCAATAAGGACTGCGGTACTCACGGCTGACAGAGGTTGACCAGGTCATGGTCTGTGGTCAACGGGTTCAGGCCCCGTATGTAGAGGTTGGTCTTGCTGAGCTGCTCCCAGCCTGCAGTGCTACTGCCGCTACTGCTGCTGTTGTTGGTGCTGGGGCTGGGCGGAGCCATGCGCTGTGACGACGATGGAGTGACAGGTGGCTGGGGAGGGAGGGGGAAGGGGGGGGGGACAGACAAAGATACTATGAAGCCTGTCAAAATTAAAACCTAAACATGTCCCCATTGGTGCTTAGGGACAACAAGGAACAACTCTTAGTGAGGAGACCCTAATCACTGTGCTTATTAGTATAGCGCTGGATTGTAGTTGTATTATTTTATTGTGTTGACAATACTGACTGCTAACTAGGGCTGGACGATTAACCGAAGAGCAATCGAAAACGAAATTCAGAACATCTAACCGATGTCATTTTCCTAATACGTCGATTTTCCCCCCCGATTTTTTTAAATCCTGTTCAATCAAGCGTGCAAAGAGGAGGATAAGCCTATTTGTCGGGACCTGGACACGGGACACTCGCGACGATCCCAGGCACATCATTAAATGAGCAGCATGCTGTTATTACTGTAGGTACCCGATTCGTGCTGCCTGGCCGATCCGTCCTGCGCATTCGCGGGATTGCACACTAGCACTGGCTGCCTAACCTGCACCACGCATGTGCACGTTTTATTGGCTATTTAAAGTAATAAACACTGAAAGCCTGCCGTTACGAGAGCACTGAATGCAAAACAAATTCACGGTTATGGTTTATAAAAAGTAATAACTTAATGATTTAATAAAATACATGCAAAGTTATGCAGTCCCTTTGCAATGCCCAGTTCAATTGCGGCACAACATAACATGAATACACCATCCGTGAAGATGAAATAGGCCATTTAATTTAATCAGTAGTGAACAACAGTCCCAATCAGAAGCTCAGTGCCCGAGTCCAGCCCATAGGTCCCAAATGGCAACCAGCCCACAGCTATTTTATGAGAACAGTGTTGGTCTATTTAGGAGAATCGCTGAAAATAATATTTTGTGTGCTTTATATCACTACAGAATACGATATTTCTTCATCAGTACATTAGCGAGCTAGCTGGCTGGGCTGTACAAGGAAACTGTAAAATGTGCACATGCGTGGTACAGATCGGGCAGCCAGTGCTATTGTGCAATCACAAGCATGTGCAGAACAGATCGGGCAGGCAGCACGAATCTGGTACCTACAACCACCATTAGTATCAACCGTGACAGACGTAAATCAAAACTACAAGAAAGAAAATAGATAACTTTAGCAGCGCCGCCTCACTTCATATTAACTTCTAAGCTATAGCGATGTCAAGTCAACTCTTCAATGAGACATTCCTACTGGTTCGTAAAAACAATTTCTGGAACAATTGCTTCTAAAATATCACAGTGAACAAAAAGATCTACAAATAGTAGAAAAGAAAAATCACAGATTCGAAATGTATACGTGAATGATAAAAATAGGCTGCATACTAGGGGTGGACAAAATAATTATTAAATCGATACAGCATTGTATTGTGATATTTCCCATGGCAATACTGTATCGATACATGGATGCGAAGTATCGCAATTTCATTATATAAATTGCACATGAGAATCTAACTTTGTGTATACAATATTTATGACATGTTCATGTCAGTTAGTCTGCTTGAAAATCACATTTTGCAGCAATACAATTTGTGAGATGAACAAACCGATGTTGACAAAGTTTTCCTGTCTCATCTGATGTTGGAAAAAGTAATACATTGTAATATATCACAATATGTTTTAAATCGCAATAATATCGCATTGTGGCATAAGTATCATGATAATATCATATCGTGGGGCCTCTGGTGATTCACCCATACTGCCTACTATAGGCTAATACAGCAGGGTAAGTCAACTTTTGCGTATTTTTTTAAGCTAATAATTATGAGTCCATGTATCTTTCATTATGTAATGGTTTAGCCCATTGCTAGAAACACAGTATCATGCTTTCATGCTTTTACAAATAGTACGTTTGTACAAAAGCTGCTGAATACTACCGCATGTGTATTCCTTATTTATAGTTTTATGGTGTATTCACGTAACTCTGCCCGTCTAGTGGGCTGAATGGAAGCATCATGGAGCAGAACTCAAACAAAAGCAAAACAAAAGGCCAAAAAATCATTAATCGTAATCGAGGTACAATGTTCAATTAATCGTGATAATGACTTTAGGTCAAATTGTTCAGCCCTTCTGCTAAATAAGCAGTAAATAAATAAGTGGAACACATTGTGTTTACTCCATTGTGTGGCCAAAAATATCGACCAAAATTCACCCACGACAATCAGATACATACATAAATTAAACCGTGTCAATAATATATAATTTCTATCAAGTTAGTGTTCGACCAGCCTGGGGATAAATGTTTCAAAACAGAGGGACACATATCTGCACAGCAACCTCCTTCACAGTTTAGCCTTCACAACCAGGGTCCACTGGGCCTGTACTGTAACTGTCACGCCACTGTGACACTGAAAAGACAATTGTGCGAAAGGATCTGCTGTACCAAGGTAAACAAGTCATTTTACATTATCTATACATTCAATTTCAATGGCCATGTTTCATGTGCTTAACGTACCTGCTCACTTCTACACTGAAGTCATTTTAAATTATCTTTACATTCACTTGCAATGTCCATTTGTCATTAAGTATTTAGTAGCATTTTCTGACAATATAAACACCAATAGTATAAGAAGAAATGCTACTAATTGATTCCTTGAGGGGACATTTGGTTATCTCTAAAGCAAGATTACACGTTGGTAAATGAAACTAGAGATTGTTCCTGTGTCCTGCCTGTCTTTCTACAACAGTGGTTTTCACACTGGGACTCATCCGGTCCACTCAAAACGTGACATGGTGTATTTGGGGGATTGCAAAATGTTTATTACTTTTTATTATCATCTTATAAATCTTGTTTTTTTTGCATTTAATAGAAATATGGTTTGTTGGTTGTGCATTATATATATACACAGTATCTCACAAAAGTGAGTACACCCCTCACATATTTACAAATATGTGAGCATATCTTTTCATGTGACAACAA
>JAODUK010055838.1:0-18426 GCA_027564635.1 Typhlichthys eigenmanni
TTTAGATTTTGCCTCAACCCGTATTGCGTCACAAAGAGAGTTCCTGCAGGAATTTCTACCGCAACGCAACGGAAAAATCGGTCATTTTAAACTGGCATATCTGTAGTACTAATAATAAGTCAGTAAGGAGCTCGGGCAGCAGACCAGACTACAAACCGTAGTCGTGGCGCGGCCAGCAGTGGACATTGGCAGTCAGTAGATGGCTCAGACCATGGAAAGCAGGTTATAAGCAATAACACAGCTAGCAGTGGTCTGTAACTCAGGCAACAGACAGCAGCAGTAATCGGTAACAAGGTCCACAAGGCCATCCAAGCCTTGGGCAGCAGTGTTTCAGATCCAGTCCAGTTCTCCTCCTTCCTCTGCCTTTTCCCTTTCAGAATAGTTTCCTTCCATTCTTTAAGTGGTCCCAGGTCACGTGTATCCTTCACCTGTAAGCCATGTCTAAACATAACTCAACAAGCTAATGATAAAAATAGGTTAGCTACTAAAATTAGCACTAGTCAATGAAGAGCCCATCCTATGACATTTACAGTAGGATACACTGGAATTGAAAGTGAAAACAGCCTTACAAAAAATGTGTTTTTTTTATTTTAAACATATTAAAGGCGAATGACCCTATTTCTAGCGCTTAATGCAAGGCATATTTTAGTTAGGGTCAAGAAAAACATTGTTCTACGAAGTCATTTACCAAAGATGAGGGAATTTTTCTTGCTGAACGACCAGCACGACTTCATATACACTTTGCCAGAGATTATATATTGCGTTTCATGTTTTTGATTAAACTAAAGGATGTCATACAATATGTGACAGGATACAGTACGTGCATACAATATGTCTGCATGCCACTTAGTCCGCTGTCTCATCCTGTCTAATTTCCCAGCTATGGCTCAATTTGTTCTAATGGCTTCACTTTTGACTACGCAAACAGCCTTTTCTTTTTTCCAGCAACTGCAATATGTGGTTGCTATAGTTCAGATCCCATGTGGGAAAGACAGGATACCCATTCCCCCACCCCGACGCAGGAGGAGCTAATGAGTACCACATGTAATACAAAGTGCTGCTACTGTTGATCATAAGAACTGACAGTGCTGCATTGTCAGCAATGGACAACGGGACAACAGGAAAATTCAATATACCAAATAGATACTGCAGGCAGATAGTGTAGTAAGATTGATTCACTGGTGCATGTGAGAGAGAGAGGGCATGCACGCACAATCATATGAAGCACGCATTGCTCGCGCGTCCCCTTGAGAGCTTGATGTGGTTGTATTAATGCGAGTGTGAAAGAAAAAAGGGAATACGAGAGCCTCTTCTTCAAATCCGGCAAGGCGTAAACGTCATTACTAAAGTATACCGAGATGTGCCGCTGATGAGCTCCAGCACCCAACACCCCCCCTCCCTCTGAGAAACATGAAAGTTGAAAAGGATGAATGATTAATGCCTACTGTAAGGTGCCACGGCCTGAATTACCAGGCAGCTACGACATGGTCTCCTGCACATGCGTGGCAAACCCTGGGACCACCACTGTTTGTTTGAGTCTTCCCATTTCAGCGCCTGAAATATTGATCGACACTTATGCCTGTATTCGGGTCACACAGTTGCACCAGCGAGTGTTGACATGTCTCCAGAGACCCTTGGTGTGTCAAATTGTTATTTTCTTGTTCTCCTGCTTCTTCTGATGGACTGCAGCCAAAACTCACCAGAGCACAGCAGCCAAATCATGTCACTTCCAATTGTGTTCATTTGAAAATAAAATGTTAACTGCTGTCTGTTTTTATAACCTGACAAGACCAGATATCTGTGACTCTTAAGACACATCCATCTGGGGAGCCGTCCATTGAAACGGATTCAAGAGGGCAGGCGCTTTGAAATAAATACTTTGCATGTGGACGAGCCTGTGAACCAGCCAGTCATTGTTATCCACTCACTCTTATGCAGTAGAAAAGCTGGGAGAAGAGTGAAAACGTTTTCCATTGAGAAAAGTTTCAGGTTGTCAGGAACAGAGCACGCAGAGCAGCGGTACACCAATCAACGTAGAGTTTAATACAACTTACTGTAGAACTCCTACTCATAAAACTATAACATAAATCATAGGTCTCTGGTCTTCGTCCTGGGGCTTGTGCATGACTGAGCACAGCTGCTTCAGTGTACTGCTCAAGAAGGTTTGTTGATTAGACCAACCAAGCTGCATGTGCGTCGGCTGCAGGTAGCTTGCTCAGGGGCTATACCCATCTTGGATCCTGAAAAAAAGCCTTTGCTCCTCTAATAAATTCTACGTAATAAAACCAATGCTATAATGCATTATATCTAGGCGTTTTTGTACACGTGTTGTTTTCTAGTCACCTATGTCACAACTAAACCACGCCCGTAGCTAAACTACGACACTGATTGGCAACACACAAGTTTACCGGCCTGAAACACCTCGATTTCCAAGCTCTCCAGACTGATTCTTGCGGCGTAATGAATCTGAAAGGCTAATGTTTTTATGCTCCCTCTGCTGAAAGTAATTGTCATTTTAATGTTATGCCAAAGCAAAGTATGCTATCATTGTGCAAAATGGTGTCTTAGGCTGTGTAAACACACAATCACACACAATTAAATTAACATAGGATTTAATATGTACTTTGATTAATCAAACATAAAACTACCTAATGGTTGAGTCACAGAATTTATAATTCCTTTGAGGGTAAAGCGGTTGTGCAAAGCAGGTTGTGCACAAATCAATTGCAATACTTAGTATATATAGTATAAAGCATTTGTTTTCTGTCGAAGTTCAAGACTATTTCATTATTTTGTTACTTACATTTAAGCATTGAGCAAATCACAAAACATATCTTTAGTTCAAGGCCATCTTGATTTAAAAGTGAGATGGCAATGAAGGACTTTCAGATAACTTAAAGCGTAGCCTTGTGTAGCACAGTGGATTATGAAGGTGCTAGTGCCCAGGCATATTCTGTTGACGTAACACCTGTTGGAGTATTTGGACTTTAGCTACATGTCAATAAAGCATTATCATTCTTATTTTATGTTATCTTATCTTATTTTATGTAATCTTAACTTATCTTACATGCAATGTTTCACCAACAAAATCTTCCAATCTGAGAAGAATAAGCTTTCCGAAATGGTTCCTCTTCTCTTCCAGTGTTCCTTGCACACGCCGCTGGAATACATGTCAATTCCTGGCCCCTTTCTATGCCTGCTGATTGGTGGTGGTGCAGTTGCTGTTTTCTGTATCGGAGCCAACACTGGCTCTGAAATATGATATGAGGAATAAACCTGTTTTTGTAATTCTTTGGATGTTTTTATGAATACTATACATATTTTTTATTATTATTATTATTATTATTATTATTATTAAACATTTATTTTACCAGGAATGGCTTCTGAGATTAGGAATGTCTTTTTCAAGACAGTCTTGGGACATTAAATATTTTTGGACAAAAACAGGATGTTACTTTAGTTTTCTATTCTTTTTGCATTGATTAGTCTACTGTATACATTATGCCTCATTACTACAGTAGCACTACTATACTGGATTGTATGTGTCCTGACCAGTTTTGGGCAGTAACAAGTTACTAGTAACTATTGTAATATTATTACTTTTTTAAGTAACTAGTATTGTAACTAATTACTATTTCCAAAACAGTAATAATATTACAATTACTAATCTAAGTAATGCTGCATAATTTCTTTACAAGAACAATACTTTCCTTTCAAACTTAGGGTAGGCTAATTGAACCAACCTGTACAATCATCTGGTTTGAGAGGCTGCAATGTTTTCACTTTGGCTGATTGTTGACTCCTGTATTGTATTGACGTATTGTTCCAATAAAAAGGATTCAATTCCAAAATGAGCTGGCTACATAGGATGTCATTTTTTGGAAGGGGTGAGGCAGGGTAGTGATTGTGAAAGTAATATTGCAATGTAACTAATACCGTTACTTATTACTTTGAATACTCAGTAATAAGTAAAGTAATATTATTTATTTTTAAAGGAGTAATAAGTAAATAGCAATTTATTACAAATCCTGAGTAAGTTGCCCAACACTGGTCCTGAGTGGGGTTACTGTAAATTGAGAGTTGTGACTTTTTTATATTTCAGTGATGAATGTGATTTCCGAGCACTCCATTGTCAGTTGAGTTCTGCTTAGTGCTGCATATCTGGCCTTGAACATTCATGTACTCAAACCAAGGATGCATGCCTCACAATCGTGCTGTAGCCTACTGAAAACTAGCTGCACTCTCTTCTACATAACCTCAGAGTAAACATCTCGTTAGCATGCATGCTGCTAGCTCTATGTCTCTGTTTGTTTGTTTTCTGTTTCAACCATTTTTCCGAGAGGTTCGTTCTCAGTAGTGGCAAACTGTAAAGAGACCTTACCAAGTCTTCAGACAATTGGACACACTCTCTCCGCTAGGGGAAGGTTCTGTGTGTTCTTCTGCTTGTAGAGCGGGTTATGAAAAGATCCCCTGTGGATGGGCAAAATAAAGGGGTTGCTGAAAGATTCATGGAACCTTCGTGCAACAGGCGTTTCTATGGCAACACGACTCTGTCTGGCTAAGAGAGATGAAGGCCTCGACGCAGCTCCCCTCGCTGAAAGGCCCTTTGATTTCTGTGTGCATAGACAAGTGTGCCGCATGCAAACGCAAACACACGTGCACACGGTGACACAACGCCCCAAGAAACTGACACACACACACACACACGTGCACACGGTGACACAACGCCCCAAGAAACTGACACACACACACACACACACACGTGGACAGACAAAATCACATTTTAGTGTCCATGCTGTTTTGCCAAGCACAGAGAGCAACATAACCTTAGTGTTTACACAGCAATAAACATAGCTCTTTTCCCTGACATTATTATTATTATTAACATACTAATATTATTATCATTATTACTGCTCTATTATTATTATTAATATTAATATTATTATTATTATTTTATTTTTTATTATATGTGATTAATATTTCAAATGTGGAAACTGCTTTAAACAGATGTCCATGGTGTTAGCTGATCAAATATATTTTAAGTAGAGTATTTGCATGCACAGGCAAATTGAGTTTCAGCCTAAATCATGCCAATATGTGCACCGCCCACACACACACACGCACACACACACGCACGCACACGCACACACACATACACCAGCCATCCAAGTGGGTGTGTTTAATTTAACCAGTGACATGGTGTGGAGGCAAGTTTTATTTTCCTTTTGTCGTGTTTAATCAGAAGGATGCTATGGAGCCATGTTAGCTATATTTCCTAAGGAGAATGATACAACTGATCTACATTGCGCTCCAAAATGCCCCCTGCCATCCACAAGCTGGAACTAAACCACCCACCCACTGGAGCCCTTGTTTCATAAATAAAGTAAGAAGAAGAAAGAAATTGAAGTAAGAAAAATTTCTATTGAACAAGCGCGCAAATAGTATTATCATGTTAACTCCCAGCCAACAAGGGGCTAAGGCCTCACAAACCTTTCACTAAGGCTTAATCAAATGGAGATGCTCAATATCTGCTGACTGAGTGTGTAAATGGTAAATGGCGTGCATCCGGCCACTCAAAGCACTGTATAGGATTGCATTCACCCATTCGCACACGCATTCATACACCGATGGTGGCGTCAGCCATGAGGTGATACCTGACCACTGGGAGCAGTTAGGGTTAGGTGTCTTGCTCAAGGACACCTCGACACTTAATGAGGAGCAGGGTTCAAACCAGCAACTTCTGGATCAACTGTGTCCCCGCATTACTTACTGCACCACTGTTTCCTCATGCGTGTGTGTGTGGAAACAACATGCTGTGCAGTACTGTATGTAGGCACTGTCCTGGGGTAAGCCAATGAAATGTGTTATGAAGTAACACAATGTTCTTCACTATTCAATCATGGGGAACATGGACAACAAGCATTAAATCAAATGAGCAATCATGCTCCTGTGCTATATAATGTAGAGTTGGCAGTATGGACACAGTAAATATGAGATCGTGGCTGTTTCATTGGTCCTGGTGGCTTTTGGGATGGAATAGACTGTGTCTGGGAGACTGTTTTAGGGATGCTGGAGAGAAAAACTGGCTTTGTTATTGGACTGGAGTCCATGGAGACAAGGCAGGATGAGGGCTTTAACAGAATACCTTCTCCATCATCCTCTCTGCAACGAGTGGATACACCTCCAACACATGTCGCATATCTCATCCGCCCAAAGTGCAGCACACTGCGCTTTAAGCTTTCCTTTGATCTGGCCGCATTCAGACTGCACAATGTGGGGTCCCCACATTAAACCCAGCTTCAGCCAACTGAGTCGACCCAACCTCCAACATGAACCTGTGACATGATACATGTATCACGTTTCACATATGTATTTTCACATATCTCTTCTTTTGATGTTATTTAATGTATTCTCTTATGTTATTTGTGTGGGTTACTCATAGTGTGTAAGACCCAGTATCATTATATTATACAATATTATAATATTGAGACTTTTATCAAATCTGAGTATTTAATGTTTTGATAATGAAATGAAAATGAATGAATGAAGGAATAAATGAATGAGATCTGTCTGAGAAACAACCTAGTCCTAAAACGTCACACCACATTGTGTAAAATTTGAATGTGAATAGCATAGCACATACATGTGCATATGGCATGGGATACAGTTACCCTGCCCCTTTTGGCCAAGAAGAGTGAAACACTGTCACTGTAAACTAATGTGTTCACTGCTTGTTCCCACCAGCAATGATCTCCAACCAGGGATCTCATACTAATAATAATTTAATGTTCATGGCTAAATATAAACAGTGTTAAATTATACCCCGTAGAACAGTCCATAAGGTATTCACATTATTTGCAATGGTGAAATATATGATGCTGAGAGGAGCCAATGTCAGCAGTTTCCGTGGCCCCTGGCATTGTAGGTCTGGTGTCTGTGATAAAACTTTAAACATAGACCTGACTGCAATCCATACTGACAAACTGAAATCCTGTACAAAAAAAACAAAAAGAGTTAATTCTCTTTTATTCGTTTTGCTTAAAAGCCACTAGGTGGTTGTTTGAAGTGTGAGGTAAGATGGTGGAAATATATTGCTTTTTTTCCCCCAATCACTGTCTTTGCTTACACACGCTCATCTGTGCCCAGATCGTTCTGCATTCTGTTCTGCACAATACTGGAGGGTATTAAGAGATTAGAGCCCAAGTGTGTGTGTGTGTGTGTGTGTGCGTGTGTGCGCGTGCGTGTTTTTTATGTACAATCATAACACGTGGGTGGGTCAACACGTGGCTAAACTAAAGCCATCTGTAAACAGGATGTTTTAATTGCAGTTAGTCATCTCAATACACAGTGTTGTATAATGTTGTGTTTTTGTTGGTCTGTCGGCACCTGTTCAATTTATTATATAACGTTTTGTATTTAGTCACATATGAGACTGTTTACATGCAGTTCAGTACTTTACCAGGTCAGTTATGTGCAAAAAAAGGTATGCTCATTAATTGTATACATCCACACTACACCACACCACTGTGTATGTGTTTGTGTTTGTATGTGTAAGATAGTGGCTATTTCTTCTGGCGCTTGAAAGCCATTCTGAACCTTAAACAGTATAAGGATATTTGAGAGCTAATTCGAACCAATATTAACCCCATTATGTATACACTACCCATCATGACCCAATAAGAATATATTTTTAAAGATACAAGAAGCATGTTTTAGTTAGTCAATTAATTAAAGCTTTTGAAAGCTTATGAAAATTGAAAAATGTTGAAACATCAGATGGAATAATCTGTTTATTTCTTATTTTAAAGCCCAAAAATATCCATCCAATAAGCATAACTTCAAAATCCACTATAATATATGATATATATAATAATATAATAATTCAGATGCTTTCCACCACTTTTATTGAAATATTTGTCGTATGATGTCAAAGCAACAGGCGTCAGAGACTTGTGTTAATACTGTATTCATAACGAGACAAGGTCATATGACACAGTAACATGGGACACAGACAATTGGAGAAAGGCTTTACAAAACATTTCACATGGTTGGTTAAGATAAAGCCATAATATAAAATAAAATGACAAACAGCATAGAAAACTGAGAGCTGAGAGAAATAGCATTGTGCTGACCCCTGCTGGTGATAATACGTATTGCAGTTTAACTTTCAGTAGCAAAATATATTGTACAGTAAAACATACATACAGAAGATATTATGATATATGTCTTCCAAATAATAATAATAATAATAATAATAAATACTATATAGAAATATGCTGTCCAATTGGGATCTTCATTTAAATCAGATACCAAAATCATTCAGATCAGCTTCCAGAATATTCCCACAACATGAACAAGAATGTGTTCCTTCATTTGTAGCTCCATTATATTTTCTGGATTAAATGTGAATGTCTGTTCTCAACAGAATTACCCTTCAGTATCTACATCACAGAATGTTCTTAGTTAACATTAGTTTGTAATTCACCAGTGTTTGATGTATCTTTCTACACACGCACACACGCACACACACACACACACACACACACACACACGCGCACACACACACACACACGCCACCTAATGAGGAGAACCCTGTTCCTGCTGTAAAAATCCCTGCAGTGATTTATTAAATAGGATTCTGTGGGAAATAAGCTTGTAAAACCTTCACACTTCTCTTCTCTTCCCTCTCTCTCTCCTTTTAACTCTCCTCGTCCTTCACTAAACATGCTCCTCCCCTGCTCCCCCATTCCCCCATTCTCGTCCCTGCTGACTGTACCTCTTGGAATCCTTCTTCCCCTTCCCTTCTTTTCATCTCTCGTGTCTTCCTCGGCCTCCTCCCTCCCTCCCTCCCCTCCCCTTGCATGGGACCAAGCCGACAGGACAACTCCCCCCCCCCACCCCACACACACACACACTTTCCTTTTCTCCGCGCTGCGGGTCTCGGCCAATTAATGCCCGTCATGTTTGCTTCCTGGCGGAGCCACCATACGTGGTGCAGACAATTTGTAAACAGAGGGCCCTTATCATGCATGGTGGTCTGGCTGATAGGGCCTGCCTGAGCTAAAAGGCTACGAGATACAGTTAACCTGCATGCAACCTGAGCCCACACAATGCACAACGAATGCGCCCTCTAGTGGACGGCATGTGACTGCACAGACACAATATTGTTAACTGTTTGTGTGTGTGTGTGTTTCTGTGTTTGCTGTCTGTAAACAATACTGTCTTCAATTACAGAATGTTGTCTGGTCAATTGTGTTGTCTAAAGGAATCCAAGGAACCTGAAGGGGCTGTTATTTACTTGACTTTATTTGATATTTGCCAAACATGGCATTTATCAGCAACAGACCAGAATATCCATCTTAATTGGACGTAATGGTTTTCTGGACTGCACAGCTGATTGTGATGGATGATACTGTGGTAGCAGAGTCATTTTACAAATGATATCTGTCTGCTGATCATTCAAATGTTATTTGGCATACAGTATGCACGCTACTCTCATACAATTGTCCCACGATGCAACGTCTGTGGCCGCACCGAGGAGCGGGAAGCCCTCTTCCCTGTAATCCGTGCCGGCCTAGCAGCCTCCGGCCTAGCAACCTCCCTCCGGCCTAGCGTCCTCCCTCCGGCCCCTAGTTTTTTGTTTGTGTTTCGTCTGCAGCTTCACTCGCCACCTCGATCCCGTGATAGCTGTGTGCATCTGGAAGACAAAAACAATTTGTGAACAGTCAGTGAACAGTAAGTGAGAACTGCCGGCTAGTAATTTATTTCAAAAGTATGATTTATATCTTCATATTTGTTTCTCATTTTATAAACCCATTCATACTGGTGTCAACATTGGTTTATAGCATGGTCAATTTTGTATCTTAGGCAATGTAATGCTGGAGATGCAAGGCAAATAGGTTATGATTAGGATACATTATAGCTACTGTATTCCGCCGTAATTCACGTCAATTATAATAGATTTTGCAGTCATGAAGCACTCACAGCTCACAGCTTCCCTAGGTTTCAGGGACATATGAGGACAGAGAATGGCAGGGTTTGCCAATAAACAGCTCCTCACAAGCAGGAAAAAAGCTTTTAAACATCCTAAAGCTCCTAAATATTCTATACAAAGCTCCTACACTATATACAATACAAAGATGCTTAACAGTTCATTCTGAATGCCCTCCAGCTAAGCTTTGAATGTGGTTCTCATATCATTATTTGTTATCTTTTTGATTTTCTGACTTAATAAATTATTAAAATATTGTTGATTGCTTAATAATTTGCATAATTTCATATTGCAATTTCCTTATTAAATATACAGTATAGCTGAACTGCACATCTGCCTGAAATCATTCAAAATGCTGCCATAAAATAGCAACATATGGAGATTGACACATCATCAAAGTGAAGTGCTGCAAATTGAGTCAGTATGGTTTCTGTATGCATTGCTTATGTATCTGTTTATCTATATTACTGTTCCATCCCCACCAGAGCCAGAGTATGAATGTCCCTGAGCCAGGCTTTGGTGTCAAAAGTCAAACAATCTCCATCATTTCCTATTACTGATAATGTGGGACGTGATTGGATTAAGGATGCAGCTACAACCAATATGCTTTTCTATTTCATGCAACTCTGAATGAAACTTCCATTTTATGTACCAATGTGGTGTGTTTCAATCATGAGTATGCACAAAAGCAGGGAAGGTCAAATAAATAAAAATGATCATAACCCCCTCAGGAAACATCGTATTAAAAACAAAATATTTATATTTGAACTACTGTACAGTATTCTATTTTAAGAACTTACAATACTGATCATGTTCTCATTTAAAATCCCAACCTGCTGGAACTCATTTTCAAGAGTCATCGTCGTCCGTCCATGACCGTGACCTCGGCTGGACAGCTCCAGGAACATGGACCAGAGCAGGCTGGCAGCTGGTGCACAGAACAGCTGGGCATGCACCACACCCATAAAGGACAGGCCCTGCCCATAAGAGGAGGGGCTACCACCATGCTGAGGAGTGTTGTGTTCTCCTGCTGCCCCCAGAGACCCCCCCTCGAACCCCCCTAACCCAGAGGAACCTCCTTTAACCCTGAGGACCCCCCTAACCCCGAGGAACCTCCCTTAACCCTGAGGACCCTCCTAACCCCGAGGAACCTCCCCTAACCCAGAGGAGCCTTCCTTAACCCTGAGGACCCCCCAAACACTGAGTGCCCCCCCCTCTTCCAACCCTGAGGTTCATCATTAGCATCCTCCTACGTAAATATGTATGCCCCATGTTCTATTTAAAATGTATTTATGCAGCCATGAACAATGAGCAGATTGTTCTTGAGCTGGTTAGATAAAGAGATATGACTTGCTTAGGAAACTGTTTATTTTTGTCAATGGGGAGGTCCACGGATTTCACCACTACTATTCCCATTATTTATCTGTGGGGGCATTAATGGGTATTTTGAGTATATTACATTAATTCCGAAGTACATACGATCAATCTGAGGTTACAACGGCATTTCTAAAGTGAACTGTATTGGGGTAAATTGACTTTGTTTCAGGTCATGCATGGTAGCTGTCTGAGCACTGCCTACGTCAGCCTCCACAGCTAAATGCCATTGGTGACACGCCAACAGACGAAATCCATGTTTTCTTCCATTAAAATGTATTACAATGCTCCATCTTCAGAGCTGGGAAGCAGCTAAGTACAAATACTTTTTGTACGTTACTCATTTATTTGTATGACAAAGACGTTTTACTCCTTCCATTTTAACACAAATATCTGTACTTTCTACTCATTACATTTTCATAACAGGCTAGTTAGTTTAGTGCTAATATTTTTGTCTATTATGCATAATTGTGTCTTCCCAATATCAGAATGATCAATTTCAACCTAAATAGATTGGACAGAAAATACTATCCCAGGTAGGCCTATTGCTGCATTCTACATAAATTACATGAAACAGATAAGAAACAAAAGAACCCCCCCAAACCAAACTGCTCACTCATATATCTAATCAGAGCCATTAACAGAATTAACTGATATGTAAAATAGGCTGAATGTGTCCTCTGGAACCTGTATTCTTAAAAATTAGTTTACAGAGGCGCTTCCTCTATTAAACACTAGAGGACACTCACTATCCTACTCTGTGCCATCCACTGGACCATATTATTCACATAACAGGCTGTAGAAAATGGTCTGTCCTCTCCACTTAACTTCTTCAACCATTTCAGAATTAAGTGTGACAATCTGAATGGCAATTTCTCCTACAAACTGAACTCTTGTAGAGCCATGAGTGAAACAATATTGACCACAGCATAGTGTGCTTTTGGTAGGCTAAATTATTTTTAGAACGTTTCTGTTAGTGTGGGCCCTAATTTGCGCGTATCAGCATGTGCATGTATAAATGCAGTCGTGTGCGTACTGTATGTGTAAAATAGGAGAAAAAGAGGGGGGGGGCAGAAATAGAGAGTCTTGTCCGAATATGGAAGAGGATGTCACACACACTCTGAGCCCTGGCATTAGAAAACACATTTTTACTGGAAAAGGCCTTGTTGTTAAATATGGATTGAGGGCCACTGCTGCCAATAGGCATGTTACCCCACTGTGATCAGAGAGAGAGAGAAAAAGGACTGGTAAATAGAAGGGGTGCTTCACAAGTGTTCTTCATGTTAGGTTCAGGTGGAGTACAGCACTATATTTATAGAGGAAAGGATGGGCCACATATGGCGTCAGAGTACCTATACTTGGTAAAAGGATGGTTCTCATTATATATCATTAATATAAGGTGACACTTTGAGAGCAAGCGTGTGAATCGCTTGGAAACCACACAGGTAACCACCGGCTTGTTGAACAACACTGCCTCCTACTGGATGTCATTGTGAAAAGGTGAGAAACACACACACACACACGCACACACAATTTGTTTGTGGATCACAAAACAGCTAAATAGGTATCTTAAAATTACATAATCAAAAGAAGGACTTAATGCGTGTTTTAAGTGATTCACAAATGTGGTTGTGGCAACTGTAATATTTATCAATAGATTTTTTTCCAATATCTTTTATAATTTCAATATCAAATTAATTAATTTGAATATTTAATGGAATTTACAATACATTTCTTATTTATTTCTTAATACATATTTAGTTGATGATGATATTATCAATTAATTAACTTAAAGAGCCCTAAATGTTTTTTTTTTAGAATCCAAATACATTTATGCATTTCCTACTTGAGATGTGAGACTGGAGTTGAAGTTGAGCTTGGCTAATCAGATATACTTTATATGTGTATATCTGATTAGCCAAGCTCAACTCACACTCCAATCTAATAAAAAGCGAATAATAAGAAAAATGTTCATCAGACCATAGCTGTTTTATTCCGAGATTGCATACATGATTGGTCGATGTTCGGACTATAATAATATTGTTGCTGCCTAGACTGCATATTCATGTGCAGAAATCTGTTTATAGAGAGTATGTTGCAACCAGCCAACTAATCAAGACAGGTCACATGACCTTTTTAACAAATGTGGCGCCAATTAACAGAGGTACCCTTAAAGCCGAACTCCTGTATTCAATACTGTTGTATACTGAATAGCAAATAATTTTAACTGTGTGAATTGCATATGAATCACCACCACAATGTGATTGTGTCAAGGCCACTTCTTGTTCCCTTGGTGCACTATTAGCACAATAATGTGCCACCACCACCAAACTCCAACACTATGCAGCAGTTTTTGCTCATAAGCAATCCCTTTATCAGCCAACGCCTGCCGTTTCCCTATCCCTGGCTGACATTTGATTAATTGACAAAGTGATTTAACTGAAAATGTCACGTGTGACACAGACTGCGAAGAAGCGTATTGGGATTCATGGCTATGCGTGTGTGTGTGTGTGTGTGTGTGTGTGTGTGTGTGTGCGTGTGTGTGCGTGTGTGCGTGTGTGTGTGAGAAGAAAAAGTGTCTCACCGTCTATTTCTGTGTCTTAGGTCTCGATTATCAGTCATCATATAGCACCATGTCATGTTTGGATATGGCGCCTGATCACAGCGTGGATTTATCTTGGCTTTCCGTCTGTTGTGGCGCCAGTGCTACGCTTCTGACAGGCAAGTAAAGGCAGGTAGAACTGGATAAAAGCCAAACCCAATCTGGTCCGTATCTGCACCATGTTCATAGGTTTACCCCACTGGTGTAATGTAACTAATTAACCCAACTAATAGACCCAGACACTTGCACATATACAAATAAAATATTCCAATGCTGTATACACCTGGAAATGTGTGGATACCTACAGAAGTACACTAAACAAACACACTTGGGCATAAAGGAGGTAAACGGTTCAACAAAGAGGAGGAAGGCAACAAGGGAAACGATAAATTTGATGTATGTCACACCTGGCTGTACATGGAAAAAAAATAATTTCAAGAAAGTTCAAAAGCCTTATTTCTGGGAAATTTGTCTTATTTTTGTTCAAAAAAGAAAGATTATTTTATCAAGCATATTTTTCATTAGAAAATACATCTAATTTTAAGAAAATGTAAGTTTGTTTTAACAAGAAATTGCAGCTAATGTTAAACTCGATGTATCCAGTAACATGCTACAAATGGCTTGCATAATACCCCAGCAGAGGATCTAGACTGTTTTCCTTATTTTAAGAGTAAGGAAAGATCACAATATCTCAATTTACAAATCCTGTGAAATTATGTTTAAATTGTTAAATCATCTATTTATATTAATTGTCATATGCTGTCAGACTTTCACATTGCAACATAGTTTAGGGTAGTCTAGTGATCTGGTTGTTAGACGCTCAGCCTGAAGGTTGTGAGTTCTATCCCTGGAATTGACCTTTGCTTCTTCACCATTAATACTTGTATGCTATGGATAAAAGACCAAATTAATATTTTAAGGCTAATTTCTATCTTTCAGTGGCTAGACCTTTATGCTAGATGTAAGAGTTATAGTAAGCAAAAGTGGCTTACTCCAGTGACAGGTTTTTTTTTTTTTTTGCTCAATAGAAGATAATTTGGTTAGATTTTAAAATATTTTACTATTTTCTAGTAAGGCTTTTTTTGCAGTGTACAAAGGTCTGTTGTTTTTGCTGTACTACTGTGACTTTTAACTGTTATAATATGCTATTATAATATGCAAATAAATGCTTTTAGGACTGATTTGTAGTGCATACTATGTGTCAAATTACTGCTCTCTGTTATTTTGAAATGTACTGTTAGCACACAATTGTCTGAGAGACAAATATTGTGTGCTTCTTCTGAAAGGAAGTGATTTCTTAGCAAGGTTAGTTAAAATGTAAAGGACCCATGGTCTTGACCTTACCTGTCAGGTTTCCAATTACAATTGTTTACTTATTGTGTTATCCATTATCAGTGTGCAATTTTTCTCTGAGGCAAAGCTAAAAACAGGTAAATATAATTTATAGACAAAGGCTGTTAGCCCCATGCTAACGGGAGATACTGGCACTTTCTATCTTTTACAGGAGTGTAGAAAGTAGTTTGTGAGTAAAATCATTTTGCCATTGTGTCTGTAATTGCTTGGCTGAAGAGAGCAAGCTGGCTTCTTTGTTACAGGGAATGGTTCCACTCTGGAAGGTTCCACGTGTGACTCAGGGAGCTGGGCCACATACCATAATATAATACTTTATTGATCCTTAAAGATGAAACTTTCACACAGTATTGTACACCTAAAAATGTTTCAGGTCTTGCACAAGAACATTTGCAGAGTTATGTTCTCTTTCAAATGTTTATAATCACAGCATAATACTGTAATAACATAATAGAGCACAAAAGCAAATACACTATAACCAATTATTCTTGCAGCTTTGCAAGATATAGCTAACTAGGCCAATCAGATAAAACCGAGACCACATTTTTTGAATACAAGATGGGGCTTTGGCTATAGTATACTGTCTAGTACAGCAGCAGAAATTGTAATCCACAATTTTACTCTTTCATAAACAACAGATATACAGTAATTGTTCTACAAAAATATTTTGTGAAACCTGACTGCACACATAGAAGGCTGAAATTTCCACTGGCTTGACCTGAATTGGAAATGAAATTGGATCCAGAACGTGTCTCATTCACATTGATGGACAGCATATGGTATAGCTCAGAACAGGCTCTACTATATATGCAGAATTCCCTGATTTTGTTCATATCAAGGGCAGAGGAGAGGCTATATTGATACATACTGTAGAGAAGGAGAAGAAAGAAGTGTTTCATTTACCAGGATAGTAGAATCAAGATGATCCAGACTCACTCTTATCTTTCATCGATCATACTTCTCTTCGTTTTTCCCCAGTTCTTTCATGAACCCAGCCTCCCATCTCCACACACACACACACACACACACACACACACAATCTCCTCTCCTTCAACCCCACCTCCACCCAGGCACTTCTCCTGCTCCCCCCCCCAACTTCGTGGAGAATCTTCTGTGCCATTGGTTCTCTAAATTGCCTCTCAATTTTCATTTGGCTCTTTGATTACTCTACCCGCCAGCCCCTCGCTACTCTGCTCTCCTGGACTACCTAAAGTGTTGCTGTAGCAGGGAGATCAATGACACCGAGCTCCAGAGCGAGCTTGGAGGGACTGGGAGGCGTGGACTGCAGATGTTCCCCTCCCCTATCCCTTCCAACTCCCTTCTCTGTTGTTGAATAGAAAGTTTCCATTCTCAAGAACGGCTTTGCGTGACACACATTGGCTGTTTTTTCCAGCACCATTCGTTCATGTGGCCTCCATTTTTAATTAGCACGCACAGAGAACGCTAAGCTACGGAGATGCGAGGAGATGTTTAATGAATTTCACAAAAAGTGTAGCATAAAACCTTGCAATAGCTGACTATACCCGTAAATTGTGAATATGTACGTTGATTTTCAAAGGTCATGTTTGATTTATTTGTGTTTTCTGCCTTGACATATCAACAGAAGAATGGTTATTGGTTCACAGAGCTATCTTAACATGCTAGTCATGTTAACCATACAGTATATAATTTAACTTTCTTGTACAACAAACCTGAGATATAGAATAGACTACAGTACATGCTTGCGTACTTTAGGCAAATGCCAATGAAGGGCACCAACTGCGTCATAATGTCTGCATGTGTGTGTACTGTTAATTTAAAATATCAAAGTGAAAAGATCACAAAAAAAGAATCCCAACATGGTGGATGATAAGCGAGTGCTGTGATAAAAAGCAAGGTCACGGGGCGTCTCTGAGCAGCGGTCTCACGGGACCAAACAGGGCAGAAGTACTCCCGCCGTTTCCCCCGCTCATATTACAGTATTTTGCCTCTTCACCTCTACTTTTTTCTCACTTGTTTGCCCACTTCTCCTTTCTCACGCCCTCTCTGTTATCTCTCTCCCTAAATTATTTCTTTTTCTCCCTCCCCTTTTCCTTCTCTCCTCCCGACTGTCTCCTTGGCAGAAGTCGGCCACGGGGCCGCCAGAGGCGTCTGGACTAAGACCTAATTATATTACACCGGGCTCTTTCTCTGTACAATTCACACACCCTTAGTGTCCAGCCCAGACATTTAGGTTGGACGCCCCGCCTGTGCAGCCTGGGGATACTGCTAGTTAATATGAAGTGGTGGAGTTCAATCTCGCCTAGTGCCTGGCTCTGTAATGTGTGAGGATACTGTATGTTTTATCCTCCAAGGCTCTGTTCTCGACTACATTTAAGATAGGTGTTCTTAAACTACCACCGTCAGAAATGTCACAAGAATTGTACATATTCGCGTTTTGCCGGGTCGCGTGTAGTTGGACCGGCCAATATGAGCAAATATCGCTTAATGACTGTCTGACTGACTAATTGACCTTGTTATTAAGGTGAATTCAGCTATTGCAAGCTAAATACACTTTTTGTCAAATTCACCAAATATCTCCTTGGATATCGCTAGCTTACCATTCTATGTGCGTGTTGAAATATGAATCTGATACTTCTACACAACCCTGGCGCCGTAAATAGGAACATAAGCAAAGTGGTGAACACCGCTCATATCAACAAAGCCATAGTACTGTGTGATGCGCCACTGCGTAGGACCGCAGAGCGAAACTGTTTTGATTTGAGCTCGAAGATAGCAAGAATGACTAACCCTATCTTTAAAAAGCACATGCGCTACATCCTAGAGTAGGTGGTGGTAATGCACCATGCAGACAGTAGGTGGCAGTAATGCACCAATGGCGTTGCCTCCCAACTACTGTGAAGTTTCTCGGAGGAACCTTGAATGCTAAACTTTGTATTGGTCTATGGTGTTTGCTCAGGCCTGCGGCTGGCTGAACCGGGCTTGTCTAGTTCTTACATTTGTCTTCTTTGTCTGTCTTCTCTTTTTCTACTATGAAAGAGATAATATACTATACAAACTTAAGACAAGGAAATAGTCCGATTTAATTATTTAACCCCATATCACTTATAATATAACAGGCTAAATTCAA
>JAODUK010055880.1:0-18421 GCA_027564635.1 Typhlichthys eigenmanni
GTGTGTGTGTGTGTGTGTGAGAGAGAGAGAGAGAGAGAGAGAGAGAGAGAGAGAGAGAGAGAGAGAGAGAGAGAACGGGTGAGTGAGAGAGAGTGAGAGAGAGAGAGAGATAGAGATTCGTGATTTTAAACTATATATCTTATTAAACATTTTAAATTAAAACTAAAACTACTGTTTAATCATATAAAAATGTTGCCAAAAAAAGGAACCTGCAGTCAAAACTTTAAATTAGTAATTATGAAAATGAATGTAATCACTTCTGAAACCCCAAATTCAGTATCTCAGAAAATATGAATATGGTAAATGGTGCAATATTGTAAACTCAAGGATTCACACACTGTAACTCAAAACACCCGCAAAGGTTTCCTGAGCCTTTAAATGGTCTCTCGGTCCAGCTTCACAATTCATGGGGAAGACTGCTGACTTGACAGTTATGCAGAAGTCAATCATCGACACTTTCCACAAGGAGAGAAAGCCTCGATAGATCATTGCTAAACAAGCTGGCTGTTCACAGAGTGTGATGTATCCCAGCATATTCATAGAAAGTCGAGTGGAAGGGAAAAAGATTCACAAGCAACAGGGATAACCGGAGCGTTGAGAGGAATGTCAAGCGAAGGCCATTCAAACATTTGGGGGAGCTTCACAAGGAGTGGACTCAGGCAGGAGTCAGTGCATCAAGAGCCACCACACACAGACGTATCAAGGAAATGGGCTGCAACTGTTGTATTCCTTGTGTCAAAGTCACTCCTGAATCAGAGGCAAAGTCAATAGCGTCTTATGGGCTAAGGAAAAAATAACTGATCTGTCGCTCAATGGTCCCAAGTTCTCTTTTCAGATGAAAGTACATTTTTCATTGAATTTGGCAATCAAGGTCCCAGAGTCTGGAGGAAGAGTGGAGAAAACTTGGAGGAATCCAAGTTGCTTGAAATCCAGTGTGATGTTTCCAGTCAGTGATGATTTGGGGACCCATGTCATCTTCTGGTGTTGGTCCACTGTGCTTCAAGTCCAGAGACAACTTAATTTTCACATTTTAGAGCACATCATGCTTCCTTCTGCTGACAACCTTTATGGAGATGCTGATTTCATTTTCCAGCAGGACTTGGCACCTGTCCACACTGCCAATGTTTGATTGTCCATCAATGTGCCTGACCTTAACTCCATAGAAAATAAATAAGGTATTGTCAAGAGGAAGATGAGAGACACAAGAACCAACAATGCAGATGAGTTGAAGGCTGCTATCGAATCAACCTGGGCTTCCATAACACTCCATTGACTCCATGCCACGCCGCATATAGATGCGGTAATTTGTGCAAAAGAAACACCAACAGAGTGAGTATACTTGTACACAAACATACTTTTCAGAAGGCCGACATGTCTGTGTTAAAAAAAATTGTTTTTTCTGGTCTTATGTCATATTCAAATTTTCTGAGATACTGAATTTGGGGGTTTTCATGAGCTGTAGGCTGTAATCATCAAGATTAAAAAAAAAACAGTCTTGTACTATTTCACTTTGTGTGTAATTAATCCATGATACATATGAGTCACTTTGTCAATTGAATTATTGAAATTACTCCACAAAAAAAAGAGAGAGAGAGAGAGAGAGAGAGAGTGATCAAAGTAGAAATTCAATTAAAATCCAGCCAAATAGTCTGTGTGCTCGATGAGGGAATCAATTTAGGTGACCTTGACTTTGAAGATAGAGACCAGAGAGGGCAGAGAGAGAGAGAGAGTGAGAGAGACTTCTTTTTAAATTTTTTGTTGGTAATTATTATATTATTTTTGTTGTTGTTATTACCCATATTATATTATTGCTATGACTGTGTCCTTAAAAGGATACCAACTGTTATTGTTATTGTCATTACCACTGGTGTTATTACTGTGGGACTGTTTGTCCTATTGTTTGTATATTGTTCATATTGAGGGCTACCTGCCCTCTAGCTTTGACAAAACTGTTGTAACAACTGTCATGCTAATAAAGATAACTTTAAATGAATTGAATTAACAGATAGAGAGAGAGAGAGAGAGAGAGTTATAAATGTTGGAAATGTTTTACTTTTATTGTTCCTTTTCATCCTCTACTGCTTTGGCAATATAAGTAGCAAGTAGTGTTCCATCGCTCTACCTCTTCTTGGCCTCTGTCTCTTATAATAGGTCCTGTCTACTCGATCTCCAGCGTAGGCGCACCTCACAGTTGACCCCACACAAATAATGACATTAGCTCATTATGTGAGCACTGCGGTGCAGATCGAGGCTTGTGCAGTTGCAGGGATATTTGGAGAAGCAAACACAGACTGAAAACTCTTCGGAGTCACTCTAGTCCCAGACATTATGTGTGTGTTATGTTATGTGTGTGATATTTAAGAAAAACAGATCTATCATAGTTTTTGGAGACTTCGTGTGATGCCCATTGACCAAAGCTATGAGAGCGTCAATCAAAATGGACGTTTTTAAAGTGAAAATATCGTATTGTGAATAGCGCTACTCATGAATACAGAAAATATGAAAAATAACAATCCAAACTTTTACATGAAAAACCAAAGTGAGCCAAACATTTTTACAACAGACTATATTGGCATATCAATATAGCCTATTGAGTCTATATAGATAATGATATTGCTATTGTAGAACAAAGCATTCAGTATATACGTTTTCTCCTCTACCCTACTCCACCAGAATTCTGTTTGTATATTTTTAAGGCTGGAAACCTAAACCATTATCAGAAGATTGAATGGATTGAACAATTAGTGGGTACATGTCAACTGTGGACACCGAGTATAGTTCCCCAAACCCCACTGAAACCCTGTCCTTCCAATCTAGTTTCCACAAGGGACACTGAAAGGTACAGTACAGTAGTGACTTTGAGCAAACAAGACCAACGCCATATTGTAAAGCAGGGGTGAAACTAAACTCAAAGACATTCTGCAGCAATTTTACTTTAAAACCAGGGCAACTTTATCCTCCACCTTGCTCAGAGGAGTAGGCATAGAGTGTGGCAGGTAATTGGCAATGGGATACAAGCAATATGCAATAACTCACCACCTTAACCAGTGGATGTCCGGATGCAACGTCCTGTCCGTGATTTACTACCCCCCACCACACCGTCCCACCCCTGAGCCTTACACACCACAAGTCCTGTAAGAAACACAACATGCAATCAATAACTTTGGGTTTTCAGAAGTCATCTCCTATTGATTAAGGTATTCACGCAGGTTTGATATGAGTGGAATATCATTGGTGTGGTCAACGGTTTAAGTGTTCAGTGTTCAAATGGCCTGCGGCATATAACGTTTAACTGTCACAATACCCATTAAAGAACCTCTGTGTCTCCCTTAGTTCTATATAATGATTATTTACCACTATTTATTACAATATATTCATATGATTCAATTCACAAGTCGTCACATTCAATTAAAAACCATATCACTATGGTTTCCATAAACTATACACCCCCTTCTGTTGCATATGGGATACTGTATTTGAATGTTTTTCTTGTCACAAAGCCGCATTCCTCCATCATAACTGCAAGAGGCCGTTTCTCCCGGCCGTGTGAACAACGGGTTAACCGCATGCTGCTGAACGCCAACAGGCCAGACTGTTAGATCAAAACACTGCGGGAGAAAGAATGGGAGGGTCCATAGTCAGTCAACGCACCGTAGAAATCAAACAATTAAGAGCATGAAGATTCTCTGAGAAAAGACCCTGCAGCTGAGATGATACACTTAATAAAGTATTCACCCCTCGTGGATACATTATTACACACACGCACACGAATACCAGCAGAACCAGAATAATTCAGCTCTGGTTTCTATGGAGAACCATGTCTATTTTTAGAGGCGATATTAATAGATACTGTGGCTCAACATTTGGATGCATGTCTAAATGTAGCTACCAGCCTTGTGTTGTGTTAATATTATCCATGCTTGGCTCCACATGGACAGAGTCTTCCTAGCAGAAACACCAGTTCCTTCTCCTGCAGTGTGTGTGTGTCAGTGTGTGTGTGCGCACGGAAATTTGAGAGCGCACGGAACACTCATTAACACCTAATGCCATCTCAGACAACGGCTCGACTGTTCCACAGGCGACAATTTATAGTTCCCCTTTCATGACATACATACATACTCACTACACTCACCACAGTGACACAAGGAATTAAATAATCTAAATATAGAATCTTGCTGCATAGGATGGACGTGTGAGAAACGCTGTGCGAGCTAACTGTTCATTGATATATTTGTGTCTATGCTACATGCGGTTACATGTCACGTTAATCGGTGGATCAACTGCAGTCGACCTTTGATCAATGCAATGGCAAGAAGAACCCCCCTCCCTCCCCCAAAACAGACGTATTTCCTCATAGAGGAACGCCCTGCTTGGTATCTATATTGAGCTGACATAGTTAGCTAGTCTGTGGGTTGAAGGGAGGCTGTCACAGGCCTGTGTCATCTGCGTTTCGGGCAGAGGACACGACGACGGAACAGAGGGACGCGATCCCCTGCCTGACGATGGAGGAGTGCTGCTGAGGGTGAGAACGGGAGACACTTTGTAGCCGTGGAAACAGTTGCTAAGTAGCGAACTGAGGGAAATCCTGGACAGAGGACAAAGATGCAGACATTGGGGGCATAGTGCAAACATCGTAGACAATAAGGCCTTGTTTTTGTCGTTTATTTGTTCAAAATGATTAAGATGAAATACAACATGTCGTCGCATGCAGTATTTATGAGTGATGATTCCAATCCCATTCTTTCTGAACATCAGCTTATGTCCTGCTCACCATTTAACCTTAGCTCTATGTGTAGTCTATAGGGAGGATAGGGACTACAGGCCATTAATATGATAATCCACATACGCACAGCTTCAGCATATATGCAGTGTCCAAACTGGACAATACCACAAAGCAGGACATTGGAATGGAATATGTGACCAGAATACTCTGGGACTCGGAGCTTATTGTAAACATTTATTTGTTTTTAATAGTTATAGAGTTGTGTAAAAATAAGATTAGCCTACAAAGATTTTGATTTAGTAGATATTGATTTTAGGATGTCCAAAATACAAGTGTTTAAGATCAGCTAAAAGAAGAAATACTCTGGTGTGGATAGTATGTAAACAAACTCCACAAAGATTCTTCGCTCTCTGCCAGCTCAGATTCACTAGGCTTAGAAAAGGAACAGCTAACTAAGTTATCAGTGATTCCATAAAGGAATGCCCAGCTTAAGTACAGTAAGTAGATAATATAGCAATATATGTTACATGCTGCAGGATGTGTTATATTTAGTGCTGTGTATTTAGACATTTTACACAATGTAGTTTTATACAATTTCAATAGATTTAGTGTAAGATAACTATAGACTTAAATTATAAAGATGCTGTGGTATGTGTTGATTTGTATTGTTGTCATTAAAACAAGGAAACAAATAACTCAACCTCTGTGTTAGAGCATGAATGCTGCTCTTACCGTAATTAATATCACATAATGCGTAGAGCACTGGAGTGAATTCAGTATGTTTACGGCGAGGTGCTTGTGTGTTGTTAATTGTGCTACTGTTAATTGCTTTGTTTAATTAGTGTGACTGACTGCGTCTGCCTGACGAATGCTGTACGGCACACAATGAATCTACTGTATCTATCTGTTACCACATACTTGGTAGGCTACAGCATAAATGATCTATAGATCAGGGGTTCCCAAACTTTTTGTGCCAGGACCCACCTATAGAGGCCTAATCTAATTTAGAGACCCACCAAACACTAAGTACCGGTAATGTAATTTAATTTAATGGAATCTATGTATGTAGCTAAATAGGATTTCATCCAATCAAGAACAAGTAGGCTATTTTGCCACAACCTTCCTCACGACCAATGAGTGGAATAACATGATGGTTAAGCACGGAAGCCTTTCATTGATGTTCTTCATTCAATCAATGGCCTCCTCAGTGACCTACCTGTGGGTCCCGACCTACAGTTTGGAAACCGCTTCTATAGATAACGTAGATGTACCAGTGTGTTGCTAATGCCTTATAACACACACGCGCGCGCACACACACACACACACCCCACCCCCGGATTCCATACATGTGTGTTCCACACGTGTGTACATAGAGTGGTCCTGCAACCATTTGTCTCAGCTGTGTGGAGCACAGCTGAGACAAATGAGCTGAAAAAAACGAGCCCCCCCCTCCACTCCAAACGCAGCGCGCTCAGCAGACTGCCCTGACGTCACACGGAGACAGAGCAGAGAACGCCACATCCCATTCCCCTTATCTCCTTGGCCAGCATCCCCTGCCTCCACAAAGCTAATTGAAAGGCCAGACAGAGACAGGAAGAGAAGAAGAGAGCAACAGAGAGAGAGAGAGAGAGAGAGAGAGAGAGAGAGAGATACAGGACTGTATACGGTTGACTTTATAATGGAGCAGAGATTAAATTGACAACCTGCTATACTGTCCATCACTTCCCTATATTTAACACTTTCATAACCATGTAAAAAGATAAAGCAGGGGTCTCTGTTGCCTAGAAGAATGTAGAATTACATGAATCCTATTGTATACATAATTTAGGGCCAATCACTTCAAAATGAAATAAATGAAATATACATACATTTATTTAAATTGATGAATGCACATACTCAACGATATTACACATCGTTGCTACATGGTTGGCGCATAAAGTTTTCTAAACACGTGATGCAATTGGGAGAACAGACAACATTGATTAGCACTGAAATGAGCTTGTGTTAGTTTTAGTTATGCACAGTTCAGAATTGAATGAATACATTAGTAATTCAATTAACCCAACAATTAAAATTGTGGATTAATTGATGTGAGAAAAATTAGGTTTCTCAAATAAATTCATTTTTTATTGTATTACATTAAGAGGCATTATCAAATCATATCTGAGCAAGACTCAACAAATCCAATGTATATTGTTTATGTGGGGTACACAATGGGAAAGCCAAGCCTTCAGCCATAGTGGTGACCAGTTACTGTAATATCATAACTTTTTTTCAGTAACTAGTAGTGTAACAATGAACTTTTTCCAAAACGGTAATAACATTACAATTACTAATCCAAGTAATGCTGCATTACTGCGTTAAAAGCACAATATTTTCCCCATAGACTTCCATGTTTTATTGTAACTAATTACCTTTAATACCCAGTAATAAGTAAAGTAATATTTATTTTTTGAAGGACTAATGAGTAAATAGTAACTCATTACATTTCCAGAGTAACTTGCCCAAAACAGATGGTGACTGACGGGAAAGATGCAGGGTAATAAATGAGTAAATCAATACAATTGGACTGTACAAGTGAGCTGGCCATCTTTTTCCAAGTCACTTTTGAGTATTCATATGTGAGGATTGATATTCATGATTATCATAATAATGGACATTGGCCACAATTCTATTCAGTATTTTTAATCACAATAAACGATAATATCTCACCCCATCCCTACACCAAATTTAAAAGGGGAAACCCTTTAACACTTTAAAAGATTTAGTTAAACCTCCTCCCCTTTCTCTCAAGAAGCAATTAATCATAACCTTGGCAGCAGCTAATTAAATATTGAGGCAGGGTATTAAGGGCTTAAACTGTTACATCATTTTGCTTAACCAGTCATTTAAAGGATGAACGTTCACTTCCTCTGTGGTCTTCATCTAGACCCCTCTGCCCTGACACAGGGGCTCTATCAAGGACATGCAAGGCTTATAGTTGTAGTCAGGGATTCTGGAAAGATTTGGGTTATTTGAAATATATTATGAAAAAAGGAAAAACCTCTTCCTCAGCAGAGGCTCCACCCCCCATATTGGACATGCATTGCTGTGGCTAGGATATTGTTGTGTGGTGCAGACTGCATCACTTTTGTCTGTGTTCCCATTTACAGAGCCAGGGGGGCTGTGTAGAAACATCAGATTATTTTTTTCAGCACAGAATACTCAGGTGACGAGATATTCCCTGAATTTGAAAAATGTATATTAGTTTACAGTCACTGACTCCACCTTTAATTACATTAGAGAAATAGCTGTTAATAGCCCCACAGAGCTCATAATTTAACAGAGAAGCATTTCAATATGCATATATGAAAACAATTTAGTAAAAAATGCAAAATAAATAAATTGGAAGTCTAATCCTACTCAGTGCATCTTGATTATGGAAGGAAGTTCGAGATTACACTAGGATACTGCAATAATATTGTTGCCAAGCTTTTCCTGGGTCATGCCTTAATAACCAGTCAAAAACATATTTCCTTCCATAAAAGGGCCTGCATAACAATGAAGGAAAGCACATTAACAGACGAGGAATGAATTCCATTTCTAACAGTTGTAACAATTATGCTTTTGCAGTAGTACTTGCATATCGTTGCAACTTTTGTGTTCTCAGCAGGGCTAGAATACCCCAGTGCGAACAAATAAAAAAAGAAATCTATAGTCGTGATTATTCCAGTAGGATTTAACTGTTGAAAACTATGCTAGTGAAATAGCACCACATGGTGGTAGAAGCTGTAATGGATGAACACATTTTAGTGTCATGAGTTAGAATTCAATTACATTGAAAGAAAATTATGTTATTAATTGGTATTTCCAATACCACACACTTAAATACTAAATACAAAATACATAATTGTATTGCTTGAAAAATGTGATTATATGGAAAATAAAAATACAAACACCATACCCGATATAGATTTTTGGAAACATTTAATTGTATTTGACCACTAAACAAATACAAAAAAGGGAGAAAACACAAAAAAGTATTTTATCCAACAAGAGCACAAAGTATTTACATACGCATATATCTACAAAAATTGAATGATTTATGGAAATTTGCATTACCAAAATGGCAGAAATGAAGTCAGATCAAGAGCATAGATAGAGTGCTGACATTTTCTAGGATTAGGTGGAGCGCAGGTTAAAGTATCATGCATTCTGGTCACAGACTCATGGCTTTACTGGAGTGAAGTTCCCTTCAAATTAAATTGCTTGCCTCCACTGAGAATATTACCAGTGGTAGTCAAAAGGCTGATGGCGATGCAGACAGCATATGCTACAGACTCCCAACTCACATTGGCCCAGACCACACGTGCCACCAGACTCAGACCCACAGAGAGGTTGTCGACCCTTTCAGCCCCCCATTGCCCCTTTCCTGCTCCGCCTTTTGGGTCCATACCATCAATGTTTAGGAAGCCTCCTCGTCAATCTTTGGTGCCAGGTAGTATTTGACATGCCCCATGTCAGCGATTTTGTACTCCACCACTATACAAAAACAAACAAAAAAAAAATAGGTCAAATATAGGCAGTGTACAACTAAATCTCCCAACAAGTAGAAATTTAACAAAGCTTCTGTTGGAAGAGCATCAAAGGGAAAACGTGTAGCGTATGCACCTACCGAGGGGAATATCTGCAGACATGCTAAGGATGACGGTCTTCGACAAAGGCGTGGCCTTGGTGAAGAAGTTCAGGTAGTTCAGGGCAAAGATAAGCTGGACAGGCTCATTCATCTCAATAGTTACCTAAAAAATAATGCAAGAGAAAAATTCACTATTAGCATATTTGACATGATGCTACTGGTTATATCTCATTGCGCAATATCAGGGGTGGGCGATACATCGAATACACTCGATATATTGCACCATGTTCTACACACGATGTAGTCAATTACTATATCGTGAACATTGAGTATTTAAATGATCACTTTTCTTTAAATAGACAGAAAGTGACAACTGCTATGTTTCTCTCGCCATCTCACAAACGTCATCATGTTGGACATGATTCATCAAGTGTGTATGAAGATGGAGAAATGTGTGCTCATTTTTGTTACCTGAAGCAAAACAGTGCTGCGTGTTTTCCAGTTTCACTCTCCGCTCACTAACATTTCCGAGTGCACAGCGGAGGATGACATCAACGCGCAATCGGTTTGTCAGGAGATAAACAATGAATGTTTGATGAGGAGCAGTAATTATGCAGAGTGCAATATGTTGCAAAGAAGTGTGGAAAACACAACGGCAAACTGTTAAACCTGGTGGTGGATGTAGTGTGCTGCAACCCAGACGGGAAATTCATTGATTCTGCCTTAAAATAAAGCGATTTTCACACTTCATTTATAAGGCCCAAATATTCTGTGGACACGACTTTGCACAATGCGGATACATTACGGATAATTGGTTTGATGGGCTATTTTTGTAGGCTATGCGGATTAGCTATCCATGTATCAGCTATGTGCACACACAGTTCCCCATACAAAATGTTAGCGCAACTAAGAGATTTGCTTGAAATAATTATTTGAGTAGAATAATTTGTTATTTTAGCAGGACGTCCATTGCCGTGTGTATGTGCTTTAACTTGTCTCCCATGTGCAGTCAGTGGACTTAAGTCACAAGTCTTTGGTGCAGGCCTTATGAGTCTATGGGTGGGCTACAGCAGGGACTGTGCTCTGTTAATGAGTTAAACACCTGATGTGTACAGTACATTTTTGTATTTTATTAAGATTTACATTTGATATGTTCAAAAGGGAAAACATGTTAGCTACATTTTAAATCAGACTGTTAACTGGAGAGTTTTTAAGTGCATTTGTATTTAACCGTTAGTAAACAGGCAGAGGAACCAATTGCACTTTTTTATCAAAGGCTAAAAAAATAAGTCATAATTGCGACAGCTCGCATAGATAGTGTATCACCATTCACCGACACACTATATTTATTTTATTCCATATTGCCCAGCCCTACAACATTATATACAAAATATAGCAGAAAGTATGCAATATTCCGAGAGTTGGCTGTGTAGCTTAGTTGTGTTTGATTTAGAAAAAGATGTGTGGCTGAGGAAGACAATGCAACAATGAGATTGAAGAGGAAACAATAGTGGCCAAAAAGATTGCCTCCTCGGTATCTTGGAATTACTGTTGTACCTGTCCAATATGTCAGTTGAAAACGTGTTTTCTGATGCAACACACGCACACAAATGACCAAGCCCCACACTCACCGCCTCATCCTCCTTATCCACATTGCTGGTCTGCGAGAGCTTGACGTTTCCCGTTCCCAGCTCACCGGTGGCTGAGAACTTGACTCCGTCCTTGGCGCAGGAGATCATGACGGCGTCGCCGATCTGGGACAGGTCACGGCAAATGCGGGCAAACTCCCCCGAGGGCATCTTCACCACACAGCTGTACTCTTGCTCCTGGAAGCGCAGAGGCGAGCGCATTTAGTAACAGCTACCAATGTTCCCCAATGGTGTCATTAACCGTGGTGGAAAGGGGCACATCTCCCTTGTTCCACTTAGCTAAAATACCACTCCAATGCTAAATGGACACCCAAATTACTACATATAGTTTGGTGACAAAATCTAATTAAATATTTAATAAAACTCACGGGAATCCCGAGTTGCTCAACATCCAGGTCCATTAACTTCATCTCATAATCTGAGACTTTCTCCTGGTCTGAAAGAATAGGATTGTTATTTTAGAATCACGTTACAGTAATACTGAGTACACCTTGAGTTTTGAGGAGTATGAATACTATTAGATGTCACCAGGCAGGAGTGATTACAAAATTGTGGACCAGCTTTAGGGACTGAAGTAAATGTTACATGCAATGGTTCAAAATGAAAATAAACTCACTGAGCGTCTCAAACACAAGGGCGAGTGTGTCTGCATTGTCTTCTGCTCTGAGTGTGATTATATCCTCATTCCCTGCACACTTCAAGATCTTTGACATGCTGTGTGAAGGAGAGATGAGGTTCAGATTCACAATACAGTACGTTACTGTGCTTGTTACCATATCTGGGTTACACGGGTATACATTGGTGACATATTGCATAGATTAAAATGTCAATAGCCCAGCGCAATAATAAGTATTTTCAAACAATGTTCTTTTTTTAACATAAAGGCCAATAACGTATAAAGTCATATGCATTAACTACAAAATAAATCGAAGCAATCGCATTGTTACTTGAGATCGTAATTAATTGGCATGATGTGTTTTAGTACTGTTATTCAAACAACAAAAGATAACCATGCCTTTATTACAACAATACTAACGTTAGTAAAAGTTCCCGGGTTCAACAACTCCCGCCAACATCCCCCTGCAGTCAGTTTCGCGCTCAGATGACGTCACGTTTTCGTTTGTCGCACTTCGCGCCAAGAGTTGCACCGCACAAAGATCCATAGATTATATGAACAGCGACCATCTGCATCACAATAGTCAACTTGTCTATTGTTGATCCGAGATTAATGTTTTATCATTATGGACAACTCAATGTTGGCGAAAGACATGCTGGGAGCTCAGGCAACATGGCCACCGCAGAAATTGAACATACTAGCAACATCTTATCAATAGCAGTAAGCTACACACCCAGCAACATAGCTCTTCTGTGTTTTCCCCACATACAGAAGACACCAAATAATAATCTAAATTCAGATTTACCGGCGACTGTCACCCCGTTTGCATTAGCCAAACAGACAGTGTTGCATACCTGCTTAAGTTTACTCCCATAGCCAGGTTTCTGTCACAGCGGTACGAGTCGAACCCATCGCTTCGCAGGGTGAGCTGGACGAGAGACACGTGAGAGGAATCCATACTCTGTAGAGAGATCCCGGACGAGCTGACATCCCAGCAGGCTTCTGTGATCAAGTCTTTCAAAGCCTCTAGTACCTTCTTCAGGATGGAGCCCTGGACCAAGCGAGCCTCAAACATGTTCGAGTTGTTTTTCGGTTTCGAAACAATAAAAAAAAACGTGCTAGTGTAATGCCCAAATTAAGGCGTTTGTTAGAACGTGTAACAATCACAGATTAGAAAATGTTGCGTTAAAACCCGTTGAGCAGTCAGCCAGAGCCGTAGTCAGCTCTACTGAGCGCAGTGGAAAATGGGACGAATCGCTGTGCGCGCGCTAACGTGATGTTTTAATGATTGTGTGGCTGCGTCATTTCCGTGTTTCCTGGTCGCACATCGTCGCAAATCCGGGCTCTCTGTTCCGACATTTTGAAAAGGTCATGTGCCGCTGGGTTCAACAGTGTATGTATTTTATTAATAAACCCATTAAATTCTTAAACTAAACCTGCGTTCAGGGTGTTATTAACGCAAAACGGGGAGTGGACTGTGGATTGGACGTTCATGTGGCCAACAAAGCGATCATGTGTTTTCGTCCTGTTCTTTGTTCTTTTTTTTTAGTTCAATGGCGCATCGCAACCAACTGGAAAGTGCATATACCGCCACCTACTGTATCGGAGGGTGAGGCCGGTCAAGCCCTCCCTACCATAAACTCTACCCCTATAAACTTAACGTAGCACAGCCCTCGACACTACTCATTCACCACACCGACCTCCAAAAACCCCTCCTGTAGATACCCATTAGTTAGGTTAGTTGATGCACAAGATGACTAACCTGAAGCTCACAAGATCAGGATTGTCTCAGGCTACAAGATGGCATTTGTACAATTCATTCTAAACAATCCAACCCCCCCCTTTCATAATATTAATAATGTAGCAAAAGTTAAGAATAAACAAAGAATAAACAATGTTTTGAACCATCTCTTTTATTGACCAATGATTAGTTTGTTCAGGTTAACACGCATCAATCACACACCCATGTCCCTGTTTATTTTGCATGCACATAAAAATGTAATTGGTTTTTACTTTTAATTCACCCCTGAGTGTTTGGATACAGGCCACTCAAGACAGGAACATGTCACACTGGCTAGGAAACATTCACCATACGCACTCAGCCCAACATTGCCATTGAACAGCACCGATCTGAGGTACTCTGGAATATGACAAATTGATTTGCATTGTGTGAAGGCATGGAAGTGTGTCATTTGTGCTGTGATCGAGGTATGAAAGATGCATACGGTTTGCTTCGCTAACGTTAGGAAAGGATGTAGTTTGTCGCCATGGCGAGGATAGGGGCTCCAGTCGGAACACCGGGGAAAGGACCACTGGAGCCAGCGATGTCGATGTGGGAATATGGCAGAGGACTGTCAGAGTCCACGCCACACTGTTAAAGACAAGCAGAGAAAAGATAAGACTACACTGCAAATATAACTTTTAGATAAGATGTACAGCCACAAATGGTGTAAGAGTTAAGATATCTAATGAATAACACATCATGATACACCAAGTAAACAAAGGGAACACTAATGTTACCTGTCCCAGCTAGTGTTTTTGGATATTACATTAACTGAAGGTCATCAAGTGTAATTAAGCTAAATTCCTACACTACACGTGTCGTGTACACTAAAAGGCTTGTGTGATTACCTTGTCGAGCCCGGAGGCCATGATGAGGAAGGCAGCGGGGGTCTGATGGCCTCGGGGGGTGGCTGAGGACGGTAGGTTGTTGCACTGCAAGATGTCCTCGTACTCCGACTTGCCCTTATGGAAGTTGTAGTCCTCACGCCTGATATTGGACACCTCGAACACATCCCCCAGCACGTCGCCAGCTGCAGAGGAGCATAAAGGAGGTGTTTGTTACTAGCAACGTCCTTCTAGCCAAGTCACACCACTCGCAGCCATTTTGGAAACGCTCCGGGCAGTCATTTAGGAAGATCGTATAGGCAGCTGGCTTATTTCAGTTCAACCACATTATTGGTTAAATAGGTTCATGCATGGCAGTTATAAAGCAGACGATTGACTCTTTTGGATATGTTTCTCCAACTGCCATATTTGCCGTTTCAGAATTCTCCCATAGAGCTCCATTCAAAATTATACAAATGGCATGTCTCCTTATAGTGTCTGATACTAGTCTCAGCCTCTTCTGTCCATTTATTTATACACTAATATTTAAATGTAAATATATACGGTTTTGTAATGTACTTTTGTTTTTTTTAAGTCCAACTTTAAGACATTTTGTCTGGCCTCATTACCTTTCTGCCACTTGGCAGCATTTCCAGAGCGATGGGCCGGTCCATTATCCATGATGATCTGCAAGTACACTGCCATTTCTAAAACGTACTGCGTTTTGCATATCAAGAATAGTCCAACACACAAAACAGTGTAAATAAAAGCAACAGCATTAGATGTGTGTGTGTGTGTGTGTGTGTGTGTGTGTGCAATACAATAGCACTCACAGAGTAGTCGGGGCCCATTGCCCTGATGGCATGGCCAGTTAGGGTGGCGATGGTAAACAACTGAGGAGACACCTCATGGACTGCCTAACAGGAAATAAGAGCGGTAAGAGAGATTTATTCATCGTTCTCCCAGGGGTAGTTCATCTGGCTGCAGGCATGCACACAACAAAGACACTTAAAACACAGGTACATACTGTACATACTGTGCTGTTAGCATTGGTTACACCAGGCCCAATGTTCACTTTGTGAATGCAGTTTGGGAAGCACACATCCTAGAGAGGGAGGTCCAAGTCGACGTCTGTTCTCACCTTCTCCTTCATCTCACAGAGCAGGTCGACCATGACCATGCGGCCCTCAGCGTCCGTGTTGCCCACCCTGACTCTGCGACCAGCGCGGGACACCACCAGCTCGTCGGCCACGTAGCAGTCTGGAAGCAGACGCACGCATTGGGACGTTTCATTAACACGCGAGAGAGTCACGCACACGCACGTGTTAAAGCCCCTGTGTTTATTGTATAATATACAATAAACTATATTTATATAAACATATAATACATTTTACTGGGTTCAAGCTAGCTGGAGCAATTATGCACACTCAAAGAACAAAATCCCCCAAAAAAGGTGTCCCACACCACTTATAGGTGAAACTGACAAGTGTCACTTAAATCTGTGTGTGGCAGAAACTATCTAGGTATACAATGTTTAAAAAAAGAACAACAAGCATATATAAAAATAAAATATTATATATTTACAGAAAATAAACACCACTTCATCACTGACCTGCACCCACGCTGTTCCTCACCATTGCCATGGAGCCTATAACCTTCAAGTGTTTTGGCTGTAGCTTTGCCAGGACCTAGCACAATACAGGAAGTGGAGGAGATTGGATAAACACAAGCAACACAGACCGTCACAAAAAAAGCTCCAGTTCAAGTCACTACTTTCTTAGGAACATAAATTTCAGCAGTCCTGGAATATTCCTTGTCATACTAACTAGCCAGCTGTTGTATAATCTGGAAACATTTCTAGATTAAATAAATTCACGCTTTTTTAACATCAGAGCCTTAGAAATCCATTATCACATTTGAGCATTTCATGAACACACAAGCCAAAGGCAATATGGTGAATTGGTATTACAATATTGTATCCTGAGTAGTGGTAAAAAAAAACTTGCCCAGAAAATGGGTGCGTTTGTTTACCTGGAAGAAACCTGCAACAGCAGCAGCTCCACACTTATCCCGGTGCATCCCAGCCATGAAACCACCAGCCTTGATATCTGCTCCACCCGTGTCATAGGTGATGCCCTGGATACAGGACACAACAAGCAGCCAGCTTTAATAAAAAAACGTTAACGCTCATAACGCTTTGTAGCTGAATTGACTCCCTGGTGGTGGTGGTGTACAGTGAAAAGGTGGCGCCGTTTAGATTAATTATCCCTCACCTTGCCCACCAGCATCAGTGTAGTTTGAACAGGTCCCTCTCCACAGTACTGGAGCTTGATAACTCTCGCTTGGTGACGGGGGACAACTGTAAAAACAAAAACAGTAAATTAGATAGTATACCAAATACTGAGGACGTCATGATCTGACATCAAAGCACAGCTGTCTGAAATGTGTTGTCCCACCATTGGCACAGCGGTTAACTGCAGCCAGGCAGGGATACTGTGCCTCCAGAACGTTCACGTCGCTCACCACTTCTACCTGGAAGAGAGCCAGCAAGACACATCTATCAATTTTTTGGTGTATTCAACCTAAATGCTAGTGTTATTTATTCATTCCGCAATCGCAAAAAAGTTATCTTGAGTGTTGCGTCAAAATCGCCAAACAGCCTTTGTAGAACAACAACTGCATTGCGGGCAATTGAACAGACAGACAGACAGATTATATGTATACATACTAGGGATGGCACAGATACGATACTGACATCGGAAAATGGTCCGATACTGACTTAAATAGCTGGATCGATATTAATTGAACAGTTGTAACCGATCTATCCAAATAAATACATTTTACACGCATCTATAGCATCAGCCATGTCTAACCTACCCAGGCCACACTATCAGCAACAGGTTTCTAAAATGCAACCAAGTCCTAAAATAGAGATTGGCTGTCATATACTTTGCAACTTAAAACTTAATTTAACACTGGAATCGGTACTGGCCGATAACAAAAGTGCCGGTATCCATATCGGGACTGAAAAAACTGGATGGTGCCAACCCTAATACAAACATACCTGCACAGGGCTGTCTCTGAAAAGTTCCTGCACATAGTCAGCCACTCGAGGGGCAGCCATACGCTCAGGGTCCGAGCCGCCAATATCGCGACACGCCAGTCTGGAGGAAGGTGGGGGGGGGGAGAGAATAAGACATTTGAGTGTGAATTACATATAGGGATTTGTATTGGCAAGCACCTCACGCTACTTCTCACAATAAAATTGTATCGCGATACATAAAATCACTGAAAAATAAAGTGTATTTATTAATTTAATTCACACACACACACACACACACGTTAATGAATAATTGATTAATAAATGAATAATTGATGAATGATTTAGTTCTATCCATTATTTTTTATATTTATTCCCAGTCTTGTTCTGTTTGTTTTCTTTCTGCTAAACTAAATTGTGCATCAATATTATGGGCTTCACAATGTATACATACAGTATTGATAAAACACAATACTCTGCTGTTTAAGTATTTTGTTTGGCGCTGCCCTACTGTGAACGGTGTTGTTCTCACCTTCCACTCTCCAGAGCGCTGGCCAGATCCACCAGGCTTTGTCCCAGAGTGTCGTCTGCCACCCACAGGCCCAGAAGGCCCACCTTGCAGGGGCTGGATTTCACATTGGTCTCCCTCACTTCAAGGGGCTTTTGAGGATACAAAAAACAAGCTAGCAACTGCCAGGTAGTACCCCGTATAGGTGTTAACAGTGGCCAACTGGTCAATTTGAAATGTGACACACCAAATGGTTTGTTTACACAGAACCATCTGGGGAGCCATCCATTGAAACTGGTTTAAAAAAGGGCAGGTGCTTTCCAAAAAACATTACTCGGCAGGTGATTGGACGAACCCGTTACTGTATGGAGGACCAGGACTGCCATAATAAAAAATAAATAAATTTATAAAAGTATAAATAAATAAAGAAAAGTATAAATAATTAAATAAATATAATAATAATTGAAAAAATAATTACATTTTTGTAATAAAAAGGCTATTTCTGTATTTTTACATGTATTTATTTATTTATTTATACATTATTTTATGTATTTATGTATTTATTTATATATGTCTACATTTATTTATTTATTTATTTATTTCTGTATTTCCACATTTCCTTGTTTTATTTATTTCCGTATTTCCATGGACGTAAATGTTAAG
>JAODUK010055891.1:0-18421 GCA_027564635.1 Typhlichthys eigenmanni
GGGCTATTCATTCAACACACACTCTTATTGGCTAATACAGGAGGTATATGCTATTTGACAGCTCTGACTGGCTCAATCGACATGTCAATCAAAGTGCATGGCTATGTTTACATGTGTGCTCAGTGAAACTAGGAATCGAAGATTACTTATGTTATACTTCATAATTATGAAGTGTTTTTAATGTTTTTTTTGAGAAGGAGTATTCCTTCGTTCGGAAATACCATCAAGTATTCGAAACCTGTAAAATGGTATTCGGGACAGCCCTACAACAGGTAGTAAGCCTGGTTCTTGACAAAATTTGCATTTGAAATCACTTTAATTTGGCTTTCTCTGGCATGATTAATTATGTGCCAATTAGAGAGACATTGTATATGCATTGCCTTATTACACATGCAATGGCATAATACAATTTGTAATAGTTTTTAAAAATCCTATAGTTTCCAGAATAAATCCAGAAAGGCCTATTTGCTGGTTCTGCCTTGTGCAGCATTTTCCTGTCTTTTCCTGGATGTGTCTTGGTTCACCTTCATCCAAACAATCTGAAGTATTTTCAACATACAGTAACCTTTGAGGATAAACCAATGTGATATCAGAAATAGCTAAACCGGTTTTAAACAAATATCATTGAATTCAGGAATGTACTCATATTCTGTCCATACTGTGTGATGTTGATTATTACTAGTAATACAGTACAAAGAGAGAATAAACGAAACAGCATGGTGCTATGAACAAACATAGCAGGCCTATCCTGAGGAATTTGAACATGGTGTCATTGAGGAACTATGCATGTAGAATTTAGCATGAATCTATGCTATCTAAACCATACATTCAGCCCTACAGCTGACGTGGGCAGTGTACAGTGCCCTCTGCATAAGCCTGTATATTGTGTGTGTGTGCCTGTGCTGGTAAATTGCACGGCCAAGCTCAAATAGGCATGAGAATAGTGCATGACACGTCGCACGCTGGTGTTCCTTTTGCATCGTGCCTCTCTTTGTGTAGGACTTTTTCGGCCAGTGTTTCACATAGTCAAATGTAGTGGCATACATTTTCTACTGTGCATTCTATCACCTCTATCACTATACAAATGTGTACACTGTACATTTAATAATCAACCCAAGTTAGAGCAAAGACAATTCTGCTAAATCAGGAATATACAATACTTACATATTTATACAAAAAATCTACATACTCACATTACCTATTGCCGTAACATAAAATTAACAAATATCAAGGTAACTTCTCATTGGGTTTCATCTGGTTGGTTGATTTGCCTGCCAATCAATTTCCCCTTTGTACATTCATGGAGCATGCATATTGTTAGGTGCTATATTATTGGTGCTTTACACTTTTCTGGTTTAGATCTCTCTAGACCTCTCCGTGAACCATCACCTTATTGTGGTTGAGAGGTTTGGGTGCCCCTATGAACCTGAGGGTTGTGTTGTCTGGAGCCTAGTGCTCCTAGTAGAGTCTCCCAAGGCAAAGTGGTCTCAGGGGAGGGGCCAGACTAAGAATGGTTCAGAAGACTCCCATGAAAATTCTAAAAAGAGAAGGATTTACCCTGCCCGGAGGAAGCCCGGGGCCCCCGTCTGGAGCCAGGCCCAGAGGGAGGGCTCGCCGGCGAGTGAATGGTGGCTGGGTTTGCCACAGAGCCCAGCCGGGCACAGCCCGAAAAAGCAACATGGCGCCTCCCTCTCCTTCTTATGGGCCCAACACTCGTGGGAGGAACCGTGGGGGTAAGGTGCACTGTCACATAGGTGGCGGTGAAAGTCAGGGGTCTTGTCCTTTGAACGTTGGATTGGCTGGGATGAGGATTAGCATCGCAAAATCAGAGGCTATGGTTCTCAGCAGGAAACCGATGGAGTGCCTACTCCGGGTAGGGAATGAGTCCTTACTTCAAGTGAAGTAGTTGAAGTACCTTGTGGTCTTGTTCGCAAGTGAGGGGACATTGGCCGGAGAATCGGAGCAGCGGGAGCGGTATTGCAATCACTTTACCACACTGACGAAAAGAGAGCTGAGACGGAAGGCAAAGCTCCTTCTCCCTTATGGTGAGAAGCTTAGCTATTCCTCAAGAACTCGGAGTAGAGCCGCTGCTCCTTTACATTGAAAGGAGCCTGTTGAGGTGGTACGGGCATCTAGTAAGGATGCCCTATGGGCGCCTTCCTTGGGAGGTGTTCCAGGCATGTCCGGCTGGGAGGAGGCCTCGGTGAAGACCCAGGACTAGGTGGAGAGATTATATCTCCACACTGGCTTGGGAACTTCTCGGGATCCCCCAGTCAGAGCTTGCTAATGTGGCTCGGGAAATTGAAGTTTGGGGTCCCTTGCTGGAGCTGCTGCCCCCACGACTCGACTCTGGATTAACGGGAGAAGATGGATGGATGGATGGTTTAGATCGCAATGGGTGTATGATGGTTTCCAGCGAATGCATGTTTCCAATAGTGTACCTCAACCACTACTCTCGCAGAGCCAACCTTTACTTACATAAAGTCTGAGACACAGTGCTGTCTAACAGCATCAAGATCCATCTACTTGACAGGAGAAGTATTTTGATTGACATGCACAACAACCAACTGCCTAACTCATTGAAAAAGTTGGACATTAAAACTTATACAGAGGAATTTATTGAGAAACCTAGCGAGATGACTGGCAGTTTTCAGGTATAGTTCTGTAAGATAAGTAGGCTACTGTTAGTGCTTAAAATCAATGTAACAACTGAAATTAGTAAATAAAGCAGGCAAATGCACTACCGTCGCACCGTAATTACAGATACAGACTTTGTGAGTGGCAATGCTAGCAGCCAGTGAAAATCTACTTCTCAATTTCAGAGAGTGCTGTCGATCTTAAATGGGGCCTATGCATCAGACGTTCAGCAGAGAGTTGTATGTGACGTAGTGCTAATGGACGGAAGAGGCTGAGACAACTCAACCACTAGTTAGTTTATAAGATTTTCTTTCCCTTTAAATAGCCAGTAGCCTACATCATAAAAATAATTATGATGGGAGATTGGGAACAGATACAGTAGCTCCCATGGGTGAATAATATTGTGCAGAATGTTCAGCACAGTCAGTTTAGCAGTTCATCATTCTCCCTGTAAAATGTTTCACTTTTTGTTATTTCCTGTCTCTTTAACACAGTGACTCTAAACTCTTGTAAAGAGAAACACTACCCCACAGTGGTTAGAGCTTCTCAGTGCTCCAAACTATTTCTAGCTTTTGTAGTTTTTACCCCTGTGCAACAATAATAGAGATGCAATTAAAGCAGTTGTTTTTCAGCTCTGAATACTATACCTCATTCATATTTTGTCTGGTTTGTGCATTCTTTAACATGAAATCCTAATGATTCTGCTCATATTAAAATTAGTGAAATTATAGGTTATACAGAAGATTAGAAAGATGGGGCAAATATGGATTTTATTTCATATAAGTGTCACATGAATTACATATGCCACTGAATCAGTAGTACTGTAAGATTGATATATTTTAATTGTCTTAGGTGTTTAAAGTATAAATTAAACATGTATTTGAAAAATGATCACACATAACCATACTGTATGTTCGCCATGGTATTTGGTAATCGGTGCATTCATTAATGGACAATCTAACTACATAATCCTGTACCATGGCTGTTGCTTAGAAACGATTTCATGCCGTCTGATATTAATATAGGACCTATTGCCAAGGTAACTTTATACAGGCATTCCATGAATTATACTGAATTTATATTTCCATATTTTTACTAAGCTGTGGCATGACTGGTCCTTTAGTCGTAAAATGAGAGCTAAGGAAATTAGAGAGTTAAAGGTCTCTAGCCGGTAAGTATAGATCTGAGATACTTCACAGGGACATCCAATTCATTTTGTTGGTATACTCAGTTGACTTCATGACAATACATCACAGCTAATATAAGAATCACACTTTCCATATAAAGACGTTTAGAGCTCAAACAACTATTGTAATGGTTGTGTAACTAAATTCTGACTTTTTAGCCAACATGTGTTAAAGAACCAAGTTTCTTATTCTCTGCAAATTGTGTAAAATGTGTCGCCAGGCATTTGTTGACTCTTTTGGGCTGTCCTTTTAGGTCAATAAGAAAGCAGAGCCTTAAGGGAGTCAGTGGATGCTAAGGTTAGCATAGACAACAGTGGGATAGTGGGATCTTAACGCCAGATGACGCTGTCTGTCTGTCCATTGAGAACCGATAACCTTCCATTAGAAGGGTTTTGGGTATTGGTTCATTATATCACAGTTGGCCTATAGAAGCCACCAATAAAGAATTAAGTTGAAAAATGAACTCCTCAACAGTGTTTCAAGGTAATGAAGCATTTGTCATTTGCTCAAACAGCATTATGTAAATAACCTTGGGGTGCTGTTATGTGGTTTTGAACCAGTAAGTGGGAGTTGTTGCCAAGTGTCAATGTACTACTGTATAGTTGCTCATGACCAATTAGACCGATTGTGCATCATCCACTAAGCCGTTGTCATAGATTGTAGCAGAGGCTATAATTTATTGTACTGAGATACTGAATAATGACCTAGAAACCATTTATATTGGTGGCCTAAAGATGCCTTTCTAATAATCATTCATTCATTGATAGCCTATAATTCAAGCAATGGAATTATCTACATGAACTTTTATACCTTACCAAAAAATGTGTTGTTTAAGGGTATGAAATACATTTCATTAATGCATTCTTTCATGATTAACCCATTTCGTTCTGCCATTCATGTCCGCTGTCTTTACAACTGGACAGCATTAAACTGTCCCCTCCAGCGATAATCCTTCTCACCCAGTCAGTGTCAATACAGTGCTCAGTCTTGTTTCCCACAAGTTGACGACATAGGCCCATCAAAGCCTCTTAGATGAATACATGGTTTCTGATTCATACTGGCTTCATGCACTAAAGGGGTTGGCAAGTGATAAAGGACAAGTGGAAAATACTTTAGTCACAGATACAAGAATTGATATCTAACCAATTAAAATGCTCAAGTATGAAGGGTTACAGTTAGGGATAGTGTAGGCACAAAACCGATAGCAAAAGATGACGTAAAATACATTGCTTATCAGTTTGTGTGATTAGTTAAGATGAATTGAATAAATTATTCTATTTCAGTTGATTACAACAAAAATTCATTTTACACCCTGCTACTGTGTGCTGGACTGTCTCAGGGGCATCTGCAAAGCCTACACCTTGGTACTTGTCTGTTGTCGTAGATCCCTGCTTCTATGCTTAGGGCCTGCTGCCATGGTCAGAGCCTATGTACTGTCCTTCAGACCGGCCTTTCACTGGTAGGATGTCTTGATGTCAACCTCTTCCCCTATTTGCTGATGATACATCATGGACGGGCTTACTGTTCCACGACGCCTTCTCTTCCTCATCGCCTTCTGGTGTTTCAGTAGTGTGTGTGTCTTTGCATCAGTTGCCCTCCTCCTGTGGGCACCTTACTATTCCAGCTGGGTATCTGATGACTGGCATGGCATACATGTCAATGTCTTTCAGCCCCCGTGGTGGAGAAGTGGAATGGGGGGGTGACGAGAAGACCTGCAGAGGATGAGCGGAGAGATCGGGATTCATTATATGCCAGGAGAAGGTCAGAAAGGTAGGACGAAACCAGATTGTGGAAGGCCTTCTATGTAAGGAGGAGAACCTTGAAGTTGATGCAGAATTTTGTAGGAAGCCAATGCAGCTGAATTCAAAAAGTGATGTGATCCGTTAATCCGTATTTGTGAGGATTCTGGCAGCAGAGTTCTGTACTAATTGGAATCTATTGATGAGTTTGGTTGGGATGCCAGAGAGAAGAGAGTTACAGACGTGAAGTGACAAAGGTGTGGATGACTGCTTCGGTGCTTGAGTATGAGAGTGAGGGACAGTCTAGATATGTTGCGTAGATGGAAGAAGGATGCCAGGTTAATGGTTTTGATGTGTGATTCTAATGAGAGGGAGTTATCAAAGGTGATGCCAAAACTTTTCGCGGTTGTTGACAGTGGGATGGCAAGACCGGCCATGTTCAGGATGGAGTTGTCTTGTGTGGAGAGAGTGGATTGGGAGCCAATGAGCAGGACCTCTGTCTTGCTGTTGTTTAGTTTAAGGGCGTTTAGAGTCATCCAGCTCTGGATGTCGTGAAGACAGTTGGTGAGGGAGATTGGTGGGAGGGATGAGGTGGGTTCAGTTGAGATGTAGAGCTGGGTGTCATCTGCATAGCAGGGAAAGTCAATGTTGTGGTGTCTCATGATCGTGCCCAAGGGTAGTAGGTATTAAGGCTTATGGCTGTGTTATATGTGTGTACATCTTCTGGTAACTCAACCCCATCAGTCTTGATGATCTTCCCTCTCTTCCACCATACGGCCACACTTATCCAATCCGAATGACAGTCTTATGTTGCCGCTGTAGAGCCTGGTGAGAGTCAATGTCTTGTTCACATATAGCTTGATGTCATCCATGCATAGGAGGTGGCTGATGGTCACTCTTCTGAATCTGTATCAATATCTACACCTTGTGATGATCTGGCTGAGGGGGTTTGGGCCTATGCAGAAGAGCAGCCAGGAGAATGCATCACCTTGGTATGCCGCATGTGTTGGTGACTTGCTTCCAGTGTTGTTCTCCACAACTGCATGGAGTTCCTGACGGAGGTTATTGCTTTGTTAGCCTTGTTCAGCCACTGGATATACAGTCTATACCACCCGTATGTATATTCATTTGTTAATAAATATTATTAACAGTTAAAGTATTATTATTATTATTATTATTATTCCTGTATTATTTATTAAATATTTAGGATGATTATTTAAAATTGACATAGGGGTATTTAAAAAAATATATAGTTTTCCAGAATTGTTTTCATAAGATCTTTTAATTTCTGATGGCTTTGCAGTATAATGCAATATTTGCAAATTAGTCAAACCATAAATAAAATAAAATGTCTGGATTAAAACAATCAAAATAGTACCATTACCTAAACATAATTCAGGTGACTAATAATTTAATAATAATTAAAACCCATAATGCTAAAGAAACATAGAAACGCATACAGTATTAGCCTATGTGTGTCCTTTAGCTACAGGGTCTCTTTTGAAAGCATGCTGTCAGATTAATTTCCACCCTCTCAATCTGAGTCCTCATTGTGAACCTGCATTTGTAGTTGATGGAGCACCAGAGAACCATGCTGTTTCCCTTTTGTATACACACAAAGTCCACCGGGTGTAGACAATGAAAAGGAACAGTGGTGTAATTGGAACAGGGGATAGTGGTGCATAGTGGGCAGGAAATAACGATAAAAAAGGTTCCGCATTTATTATAGGTCCACTGTGATGTGTTTGAAATAAATACATGTATATACGTAAAAAGTTATATATATTACCTGAAGATTATTTTAAACACTCAAGTAGGATTAAAATTGTTTCACATTTTCTACAAATTCATACTGTATATTTAATTCTACATCTGCTGCTTTGGTGGTGGACAAATTTATCGTTACAATTAACATTGGTCCAGCTACATTATTCCTACTGTAAGTGTCAGTACCAGTAATGTACGTCGTCTTATAATTTATTCTGCTTACTGGACCTTAACATGATGGGCTAAAATCATTGCCAGTAACAACCCTCTTCATTTAGGATAGATCTGAAATGCTATGTACAATATGTTTTGTGTGTTGACCATGACCACAAAGTAGGATTTTTTTTGGTCCTCCTGATTTTTAACAGGGACATGCAGAAATGCCTTAATTTTCACATTGTGATTCATCACAGGAAGGTGTGAAGCGTTTAAGGGCCATGGATCAGGTGAGTCAGATGCTTTGTAATGTTATTTTCATGGCCACATATTTTGCAGCAATGAAATAACAGGTCGTGTAGATTTACGTCATCTCTGACGGCTGTATAAAACATTCTATGGGGCTATTGAGTTTGCAGCATGACTCAGATTGTTCTGCGATGCTACTGGGAGACTGCGGATTGGCTGGGTTGTAATGAAATCCTTGAGAAATGTGAAACAGACGAGGCAGACAAAACATACACTTTTCCCCTCCAGTAAACTGACTCAAATCCAACCATTTTATTTATCTTTTAACAGATGTTGTAATAGAATCTATGAGATTAACGCACACAACCTCTCTTCTTAGAGGCTCAAATATGTTCATTGTCAATGTACAGATGCACTAACAAGCACACAGGACAACTCTTGGTATGTTCCCAAGTTTCCCTATTTCCATTTTGTCCTTGCAGAGCTCGCACCCCGGTGAGAGACATCAAACGTTTTTCTATTAGTTCTCAAGACTCGAACGGTTAGTGTGACTCATTGGCTTATACAACACAAACGCTCATAGTTCTTCAAGATCTTCTGTGTGCTACTTTCTGTCCTTCTGTCACTATTCTCATCCTATCTTTTTCTGTCTCCATCTTCTTCCCTACAGCACCGAGTCTCAAGGGGAGCTTGAATGTCCTCATCCATTTGGATGCTATTTCAGTCTCCATGTCAACAAGATGTGAGTCACCACATTTCCCCCAAAACATGGATGACAATTACCCGAAATGTGCTATTATTCAGTCAGCATTGATATTATAGTTAGTGCTCAATCTTTCAACAATCAGTCGTTCATCATGAATTACCTTTCACTTTGTCATCCAAATACTGTACACGTGATGCTTTAGGAACTGTATGTAAGGCATTGTATAAAAATAGAAGACATGTTACTGACATACTGTAAAAAATGTAGTAGTTTAAAGAAACAAAGGATATGTTTCACTGTTGCTATGATACGTGTTACCCACATGGTAGTTTAACTGAATTTAAGAAGACTCTCCATGTTTTCTGATATTGGTTGTTCTAACCCCATCGTGACGTCAATATGTTGCAGGTTTTTACTGGTCGCCATCCGAAACTACAATAATGGCCATTCAAAAATAAGCTAAAATGAAACCACACAGATACAACATATACAAATATTAAAATTAAAAATCTATACACATTATCCCTGTGTTCCACGATTCCCAGTCCATGTTATCCCTGTGTTCCTTAAGTCCATGTTTTCCCTGTGTTCCACGTTTCCCAGTCCATGTTATCCCTGTGTTCTGTTCAATGTCCCTGTGCTTCATAGTTTCTTGTCTAGTTCCACTTGCAATCAATTAGTTAGTTTTGCCTTGTCTAATGAGTTTCACCTGCCCTTGTTGTTCTTGGCCAATGGTCTTGTGTACGTACGTGTGTGTACCCATGTGCTTCTCCTGTCCCTTGTCGGTTGTTGTTTGTCATAGATGTTTGTTCTTGTTTTCCTTGTATTATGAAACCTTGTTTCCAAGTTCTGTGTAAGTGTTGTGCGCTTGGGCCCTGCCATCATATTGTCATGTCATTCACAGAATGAAACGTTTTGGAAAATAAGAGGCCTCCTTTCACTGTTTTACATTACATTTTTATTATATTATTCTACACATTTGTGTGTGTAAACACATTCTTGTATTCTTGTTTCTATTATTATTCTTCCCTACGCACAAGCGTTTCCAAAGAAAGTGTTCATCCTGTGCTGAGGAATACCTAAATATGTATGTTAAAGTTAAAACAGCACACAAACGGAGGTGTGTACAAATAGCATGATACATATCAACTATTATTATCCTCCAGAGCTCCGAAGTTCATTGTAGCCCTAAGTATAGCTGTTATTTCTAGCCTGCCCTTCTTGTCTCAAACTAATGAATAATTTCTCAGCCAATGTACTCCACCAGAACACATCAGGGGGTTGGGTAACGTCATTGCACCTCTCTTACGCACATATTCCTGTCAGCGCAGCTAGGCAAGGCTTTCCCAAAGATCTCTGGGATTTTGTGTTTGTTGAGTGTAATGATGGTGTTATTAGAGTATTCATGCTGCTAAAGATATTCATGGGGAGGGAATGGAAGGGGATAAATTTGTAACTCCTTTTTTGAAAAAGGAGATAAAAATGTATCATTTGTAGCATTTATTTAAATGCTGTACTAAACCTATACAGCCTATACCAAATGTGAACACGGTTTTTACTGTAGATTAAAAATGGTGTGTTACTGCGTGCATTCAATAAGAGAACTTTACGTGGTTAATATCCTAAGCAGCATTGTTTCAAGGCAGCAGCTGTTAGCGTAGGTGGGAGTACTCCTCTCTGTCCTTTCTGCCTTCCCGAGAATGCCTGCGTGGCGTAATTAAGAATCTTTCACAGCTGACAAGCTGCAGCTCTGTAAAGTGTATAATACACACTTGCAGGCACTAGCACATGTGCGCTCTACACACACACACACACACACACGCACGCACACGCACACGCACACACACACACACACACACACACACACCACACACACACACACACACACACGTGTGCATAAACAAACATTTGACATAATGAGGGCTTGGAACCAGAAGGGATAACTGCTTTATTTCACACAAGATTTCAAAATAATCCTTAATGACATCTGTTGTATTAACTGTGTATGTTGTGCAAAATATTAGACATGCTTTTGGATCACCTTTTGCCCTCGGACTGGTCTCAATTCATCAGGCAGTGCAGAAGAGACGGCGCAGGGGGTTCTGGCCCATGCTGTTTCCAAAGCTTCCCATGGTAGCTGATGGATGCGCTGCCACAAAGCGATGAGCCAAAGACATATATCCTGCATGTATTCGAACACTGCTTAACTGTATCGACCTTTACTGCATTGGAAGGTTGAATTATCTGACCAAGCGATGTTTCACGTAAAGTTAAACTTTAGTGGTCCCTATAGGGACGTCTGCAGTGTTTAACCTATAACTACTAGGAGGAGCCGTGGGCACAGCATTGCACACAAGGACCAGCTCCAGTTCTAATGCCAGTGCCCTTGGTCAAGGGCAACGGCAAGAGTGATAACCTGTAAGATGCGCCTTTTGGTGTGGTGGAAGTGTAGCAGGAAAACCCACGCAAACAAACACAGGGGAACACATATTCTGACTAGCCTGAGATCCCACGAAGCACAGGCAGAAAATGGGGTTTTGTGATTCATGTGGACAGGGTGCAGGCTAGAGAGAACATTCTGGGTCCTGGGTTCACAACCTATTGACAGTGGCCAATAGCGTAAAATGTCAAATGTGTAATAGACAAAATCACATGGCACAACAGGAGTAGGGAGAGGCTATAGGGGGTAATTAATATACCCCTGGGAAAAGCCCATGCTACCTCTGCTGTAAGTTTCTGTAATATATTTTATTATACTTTTAAAACTATTGACCACTTATTGATTTCAAAAGTCTTTTTTTATATTCGCTATTTGTTTCTGACAAACTTTTAATTGAACAGAAAACGGATGGATGATACTGATGTATATTCTCTTGTGTCCGTGCTACGGTATACAGTAGGTAAAAACTCATATAGCACAATACAGAGCAGCATATTTCTTAATGTCACACACAGTGGACATTCTGTCATGGACACCAGCAATTACAAATAAAGGATGATTCCACTGTTAGAAAGAATGTAAGTATAACTGCACTTATGGTAGCAGTAAACGGTAGAGTCAATCATACTGTTAATAGGAAGAATGGATGACTTGATCAATCGAAGGAGGCTACGCGGTTATCCCAGATGAAACTGAAGTCCGTGAAGGGGGGGCACGCGTTGATTAGCTCTTATGCGTATCCGCGCTGGATCCCGTTTGCTATAGCGAGACAGCTGCGTCCGGGTTAGTCTATGTCACGCCGGGAACGGCAGCCCCCACACATACATTTATTTTGATTCACGTTCCTCCACTTATCTGCTCACAGGCGTTCAGTCACGTCTTCTTAGCTCCGTTAGCTTTCAGGCCGCTCGCTCGCTCTGGTCCTCCCGTCACTTTGTCAAAACGGGTTCTGCTTCCTTCCCACACCTTTTCCTTTTTCATTTGTCCACCAACAATCTCACCGCACCCAGTCCTCTATCCCTCAATCATGAATTGAGGTGTGTCATTAGTCATTAGTTCAGGATCCTTAGTCCAAAATACATAAAACCAATAAAAACAACTATACAATAATATAAACTTATATATGCAATATGCAAATATGCAATTATAAAACCCAAATAATAATAAAACCACACAATAAGGATCCCACTTCTTACACAGAGCAGCATCTTCACACCCAGAACACAGGAGTCACACATTACACAGAGGCCCACCACAATATCTTTGAGATATTTTGGTATTGAACTGGTTACAACTCCCAAGACGGGTGGTAACTTGGACAAAAGGTTGCTCCAGAGATGGGCTCTATTGGATACAAAGAGTCTAGTGCCCAAGGGCATGAATCTAGAGTGGAATATGAAACCTTTGCTTTGAACTTTTTTGTCTTCTGTATGTGGATTTATGTATTTAGATATACAGTATACTGTATGTAGGCCTATATTAGCATTTATGTATTACACTCCATGGAATGTAAAGCAGTGTACATTGGACTTTATGTTACGTTTCGTTAGGCTGCAATTTATTGGTATTGCAAAACGATTGCGCCAGTCATGTCAACTTGTGCATCACCTACAGTACTGTACCTCCACAATAATCACATGGATCCAACACATTTCAGTGCTTTGGGGCCTCTCAATTTTTAAATCAAACACTGAAAAGCACTATCCTTTTCTAGCAAGGTACTTACAATACACTAAAGGTGCTTTTATTGTCACATACACATACATGTTGCGAAAGTCGTTCTCTGCATTTAACCCATCCCTCAAGGGAACAGTGGGCAGCTGCTGTGCAGCGCCTGGGGACCAACTCTGTTGGAGCCAGTGTCACTGCTCACATGACACTTACTGGAGAGAGAACCTGACATGTTTTTTTTTTTTTATAGTGGGGGAAACAGGAGGAAACCCACGCAGACATGGGGAGAACATGCAAACACCACACAGAAAGGCCGGGGTTAGAACCCGGGACCTTCTTGCTTTGAGGCCACAGTGTTGCCCCTTGTTATTATGTTACAGATATTTTTTTATTTATAAAACGCATCTGATCTTTGCATACCTTCCATAATTCTTTGCCCATGCTACTGAACTCACCCCCGCCAGATCTAAAAAGTCAAGAGACCATTTAATTGAATGTTAAAATGAGCATAGGCACCCCCATTTCTAAAACACCTGTGTGGGTTCAGGGTGACTGTAAAATCTTGTGTAAGATTCAAGGTATAATCTTGAATTTCATTATAGAGCCCCCAGATTTCCTCAACATCTTGTTGTTTACACACTGTCGACATTGAGGAGCGGTATAGAAGATGTAAGCCTATAGTATTAGCACTGTATGGGGAGGAGTAGTCTCAGCCTCTTCCGTCCATTAGCACTATGTCACTTAATGAACTCTGTGCTGAACGTCTGATACATAAATCATAAGCTTGACGATAACGCAGTACAAATTATGAATGTTGTATTTATTTTAAGCAGGAACCATATAGGCTTACACATTTTACAGATTTACAAGACCTGTAAACAGTCTTGCCGTTTAGTTTCGCAACAAATTCCTCATTGTAAATGTTATGTCTGATTTGGTTATTAAAGATTGTGTAAAGCAAATACAGAGATTTACTTGGAAATACTTTATATACAGTATGTTAGAAATCCATTCCTTTAAACATGTGAGAACACTTTAACTATGTAATATTGTATTATAGAGTTAGACCGTTGAATTGTACTTCATCATTTCTCTGATCAGAATTTTTTTAGGAAAGCCAGAAACGGGGGACTACTATACGTAGATGGTCACATTCGAATCAGTTCAGTATGTATCATGCTCCAATACGTTATTAGCCTACTAAATGTACTGTCCTTCAACAGTCTACAATTCCATAGCTAAATCACTCACTGTCCTTTAACATCTTACAGTCTGATTGCTATGCCTTCATTGCAGAAATATGCACAATGTGGTTGAGAGTCAATATGCATTATTTGAAAAGTACTGGTTTAGTAGCCGGCTGCCAAATCCAGTCGGCATTCTCATGTTCGAATCAGCATCATATCATCTTTCCAAAAGAAAATATAAACCGCATATCTAAACGAAAAAAATCCAATCCAACAATCTATAGGCTAGATTTACTTGACAAGAACAGCATCTCACGCAGGTGTCATGCCAAAAAGTGATCTGCTAAAAAGTGGTCTGTTAAAAACTGATTACTGCCAATGAGAACACACAAAGCCCTATATGATAACCAATCTAATCCTTTTTACCAGTATACATCTATTAAAAGTGAAAAGACAACTCATAAAATGCACGTAGACCTACATTTTCCAGTCAATGTTCAGCTGAGGATACCTTTTTCGGACACCGCGGTATGGAGTTTACCGTAGAACACGTGATGTGTGTGGTTACATCGCCTTCTGCTGACACACCCCCAGCACATGAGAACAGACAATGCTGGTTATATATTCACACTTTTGAAACGTAATTTTATATACTTGCCAACTTTTTTATTAATTTAAATTTGGCTGGGTGGTTAATATTAAATTTTTCTGTGGTGTGGCAAACTCAAAACACAAAGGTACTGTATGTCTGCTCTACACAGTCTGTCAAGTAGGTGGGTATTGATCCTTTATGTAAGTAAGGGCTGGCTCTGCAAGACTAGGGGTGTAGAGAGATGTGTATTTATTTATGATTATTTATTTGTAACCATTTTGTAATGCTGACCACATTTATAAACTCAAGAGTGTACCTTTTAAATTAGTTATAAAGGTTCAGGTTTAAATCTTGTGAAGGAGCTCTATTCTTCTTGCCACAGATGTGTACTCTGCCATAGTCATGTCCAGCATCATTGGACTATCTTGTTGCTAACCTTCTTGTGAGAGTGAGTGGGGGAGTGGTTTTGACATAAGATGTTCAGTGGGTGTGTCTTAACTCCCCATTGCTTTGTGCTGTTTTTTAATGGCCTATAGGTGGCTATACATTTGCTAAAATACAGTCATAATTTACAGAATATAGTGTGGTCTTGGTTTGGCCAGCCACCCACACTTTTGTGCAGTGTTCAAACATTGAGCTGGAGCTGAATATGGGGGTTTGGTGGCAATACTATATAAAGCAATTGAGGAGTACATTTAACTAAATCTAAACCGTATATGTCTGTAGGTTTACTGTCCAGTACATATATTCCTATTTATATTGATCAGGTCCTTTCCCATCATTTCTCCAACTCTGTCACTCTCAAGACACACACACAGCGGGAAAGAAAATAACTTTTCTCACTTCCTTCTATTATATTTCTAAGCTTCTGTCTGTCACTCTCCAACACCTAGCTCCATGCAGCATCTTCCCTCTCCGTTTAAAGTCAGCTCGCAAGCAATCTATGTCATAATGACATTTCACTCTCAGATCCTGAATACAGAATAAACTAAAAACTGAATACCTTCACAAGACTTTATTATTTATATGTATGTGACATTTTGGATCAAAGCACACACTGAAGGTTTTATCAGGATAATGTGATGTTTGATATTCTATTTTCATCCAAATGCAATTGTGGTCTACAATTGTACAAATGTCCTGTCTCTCTGTTTATCATGTCTAATGCTGTTTTCAAATATTTTGCCTTCGAAAAATTGCATTATAAATGAATTATTATAGAGTTACTACTACTACTGTATCTATAGAATACACATGAAATAGTCCTATAGGTGTATTAAGGAAAATAGTCTTGTTGACAAAATCTATTTTTCTTTATACTTTATCTATAAAATGTGAAATGTTTTTTGCTATATTGTCCGTTTTAAGTGATTGTAAATTGATTCCATCAAAAAGGCCACTGAACACAGCCGTGTACTGTAACTTGCTATCCCCTTGTCTCTGCGGATGTATTCTGTGTATTTCTGTGATGGATCTGCCATGCTATCATTATAACACAGATACCTACTGTAACATGTCACCTGTCATGACATCTCTCCTTCAGAACTTGCACTGTCTCTGAATCAGCGCAAGGTTTTACAGTTCCTTAGCAACAATTGTTTTTTTTGTTTTTTTTTTAAGTGCCACTCTATGGTATTTAATTTATTTGATTTATTTCTACTTTTATGATGTGGCAAATATTCAAATTAATTTGAGGCATATGAGTTAAGTGAGTTAAGTTAGAAAAAGTAGCAGACATGTTAAATTAAAAAAATGCAATTCATTCTTGAGGTTTTTACAGAAAGCATGACTATAAAATTGAAATGGCTTTTCTGTCCACCAGTGTTGGGCAGTATTACTTTTTTCAGTACCTAGTAGTGTAACTAATTACTATTTCCTAAACCGTAAAAATATTACAATTACTAATCGAAGAAACTAATAGATACTCCGTTATAAGAACGAGATGTATGGTCCTAGCAAACTTAGGGTAGGCTAATTGAACCAACCTGTCCAATCTGCAATGTTTTCAAGTTGGCTGATTGTTGACTCCTAAGGTTAATTATTCTTCCAATAAAGAGGATTCAATTCTCTCAAGATCAAAGTCATTTTTCGGAAGGGACGAGACAGGGTAGTGATTGTAAAGTAATTTAGTAATGTAACTAATTACATTACCCAGTAATAAGTAAAGTAATATAATTACCTTTTGAAGGAGTAATAAGTAACTATTATCTTTTTAGAATTACTGAGTAACTTGCCCAACACTGGTGTCCATGCATGTACTTGGTGGTGATATCGGTGGAGTCAACATGGTTGGTATATAAATAAACAAAAATGTTTATTTCTGAATGATTTGTGCTACTCCATCAGCACATGCATACAGTAGATTGTTTTGATGAAGATATTATTGGCCAACACAAATAAAGTGCAGTTATTTACAAGAAATCAATAAAAAAGGGCCATAGAAAGATTAATTCACAGCATTTTCAACATTGCTGTGCTGTGAAAATAGCACATGCTGCTTAAGTACTGTATGCTAAAATGATATGTCCTACCTGCATGAGTTAGAAAATACTGATCATCTTTCGTCATCCAATCCACGCTCAGTCATGCTGATTCCGGAGCCCAGAGCAGATTGGGAAGTGCCTCAAATCTCCTGCTAAACTCCGTAAAGCCTAAAACTATTGCTGACTGCAATTTATAAACATGAGTTGAACATACAGCAGAGAGGCATACTTGACATCTCGTCTCGTTATTGTCACAATTTGAGTTTGAAAAGCCTTTCTGCATCACGGTTTAATGAGAAACAAGCTTGAGGGGTAAAGAAAAACACTGCTTTCAGATTTGATTTCAAAATATTTACCATTGTCAGTATTTAAGGGACCATTTCATTTTGGTCTACTGATTACTAATTGGTGTTCATATGTGGTCAATATTGTGTTGTTGCTCTATTAGGGAATCAGCTTTTTAATGAGTGATTATTGCTCAGAGGTGCTTCGTTCAAACATTTGTTTTCTTTGGCTCCATAACAAGAACAGGGATAGTTTGAGTGTTTTACAGTACACACTGTCTAAACTGTGGCATGTATACTGTAGCCTAATATTGGTACTGAATATGTCTGGCCGTGAAGTCAACTACAAAACAGATATATAACTCACATAAAAGCCACTGACCAAACACAGGCATGGAAAACTCACATCATCATGGTGCAACATGGTAGGAATGCCAGAGCATAGGCTATACAAGCCCAAGTTTACACGCCTGTAACTCATTAATCAGGCAGATAGCTGTGGCACATGAGCGTCTTATATGGTTATGCATTCTGAGGAAAACATTTACATTAATGTAATTATAAGATGAGATGTGTTGAAAATGGTCAAGGATGAACACAGGCTCATCCCAGCTGTGTGACCCAGGAAAACATTCCTGGATCTGACGATGATCTAAGTACGGAACAGACCAATCCCATTCCAAAGACCAGTGGTCATCCTGGTGTCAAAATATTTACATAAGTTAATAAGGTGTGTGGGAAGTGAGTGGCTGCTGCGTTCCAAAAATGCCTGTATTCGTTCCTGTTTTCAATTCATGGCCATTTGCATTGGTACCCTCTCTCTCCTATAGCTTGTTTATTTTTTTATTTTATTCCATGTGTCCCTCCTTTACTGTAATTCTCACCTCCAGCACAGACAACAGCTCCAGCCTGGCTGACTCATCACTTGTGCTGTCATGTGGCACTTGCCAAATCTCCCTGATTAAATCATAAAGGAGAAGGAAAGGGTAGGTTATTGAACACCCTGGGGTTCATGCACACACCGATGATAAACCCAAGGTAAACATGCCACAGAATCCCACAGAGGCAGTATTCAAATCATATATTTATGATTTGAGAGAGTTCAACCGATGGTTTTGGCAGTGACTAGACATCTGTGTATTCATTGCGAGTCTATGTAGATGGCATACCATATATGTCCCTTTGATTATTAGTAATACGCAGATGTCAGTGTGACATATAGAGAACGTACATATTGGACACTTCACTTGTGTTCTTTTACCAGTAACCATAGAGATGATAATCTGTGTACTAAAATATCATTAATTGATATAGCGATATATA
>JAODUK010055902.1:5181-18420 GCA_027564635.1 Typhlichthys eigenmanni
ATTTAAAGGTCAAATAACCAGTTCTCAGCAGTGTATACTGACACCTAGTGGGTAGGAGGACATTTCAGCCATTACAGCCATACAATCTCATTACTGTAAGAAGCCTCATTTAAAGGTCAAATAAACAGTTCTCAGCAGTGTATACTGACACCTAGTGGCACACATGCAGCTGTGCTGATTCAAACCCTGTGGTAAACATGCCACTACCTTTGTTTGACCTACTAGAAAGTACTAATCTCGAGTGCACAAAGTTTAAAATATATTTTTGACTAAGTGAGCAATTTTTGCACAGTTTCTTTTAATTAAGTTACATTCAATAAGTTAAGTAAGTAAGTAAGTAAGTAAATTAAATATAATTTTGAAAGCATTTCACTGATTTAACAAACAAACCTTCTCACATATCATCCTCCTCTACTTGTGAGCACACGTTGGTGTATAAACAAGATCCTTTCACCACTTTGATAGTTCCTTTCCTAGAACATAGTTTCTTTTCAGTATACGATTACTTTGAGCCTGTTAAGAGAACATTGCGTTGTTGATGATCTTATAGTTTTATTGCACTGTAATGTTGTAGCAGTTATTGAGAGCAACATAAAAAGAACAATTTTCATTTTAAAATATAACTGTTTAATTGTTATCAAGTTTCTCTTTAATTAAAATACCTTTCTTTTTGGATCCCTTGTGTATTTCTAGCATTTTAAAAGGGAGTTTATAGGTCTTGTGTTTGGGAGACATTTGCTTCAAAGAGAAAGGTCAGCATGGTATAAGCTACAATGAGTTAATACATTCATTTCTTGATTCAGCTGCCAGTATCCCACAATGGATACCATTGCAGAAATGATCCCAGCAGTCTTGCAGTTTTTCAAGTAAGTGGTGTTTTTGTTCAATACACAATATTAATCCATGAAAAAATTCAAATGACCGCCTTTACTGTTTTCCCAATAACCTTGCAGTGTTACAGTGTTAGGGGAGCTTCCTACAGCAGCTAATAGATTCATTCATTTGAGGAGGTGTTTGTGTGTGCCTGTGTTACTAAATTTGTGTCTCTCCGGGTCAGTTTCCGCACCGTAATCGGAGTGGGCGTGGGAGCAGGGGCCTACATCCTCTCCAAGTTCACAGTGAGTATCACAAAGTGGAATTTAAAGTGGTTTGAATTCCACATCGCCCTATTGCAGTCTTCTGGATTAGGTCTGTGCAGTTTTCCTTGGCACAGTGACACTGGTCTGTCACATTTGTTTTGATAGTGAAACGTGAAAGGCCGTCTCACTGTGTATTCTAAACCTGCTGTGTGTCAGATCTTCAATAGCCTAAGACCAACTCTCCGGGCGTGTACCAATCCCTACTTGATTGACGTTGTCAATTTTGTTACACCTGTTATACCTGCTGACACCTGGTTTCTGATTGGTCCTTATGAGTGCCCATTTTTAACCTTAGGAAAGATGGAATGAAGAAAAATAACTTAGTTTTGACTTGATGTTTTTGCTTTATTCCTGACATATGTGCTGCCTCTTTATTTGCCTTGCTAGCTTCTGAACCCAGATTCCGTGGAGGGTCTGGTCCTGATCAACATCGACACCAACGCCCGAGGGTGGATCGACTGGGCTGCTCATAAGGTGCATTGCTCTCAGACACGTTTCTGTGTCCTATAGGACAGTGGTTTTCAAAGTGGGGGCAGCAAGGAGGGCCTCACCAATTGTAGGGCTAATTATAGAGAACAAAAATATATATATTTATCGCATTAAAAAAAAAGAGGGCGCTCCGTCCAGAGGTTAATACAATTTGAGGGGCCTTGGCGTGGAAAAGTTTAGGAACCCCTGCTATAAGACAGTGTTCCCCAACCCTGGTCCTGGAGACCCCCTGCCCTGCTTTAGATGTCTCCCTGCCCCGACACACCTGGTTCATATGTGTCATTATCAGGCTTCTACTGACCTCCATTTGAATCAGGGCAGGGTGGCCCTCCAGAACCAGGATTGGGGAAACACTGTCGTAGGTACAGTAGTGCCCAGGGTCAGTTGTGTAGTTTGACACGTCACGTCCTTATCCCCATATCCCAGCTTAGCGCTGTGACGTCTTCACTCACTGATCAGATCCTCAGCCACCTCTTCAGTCAGGTAACACTAAAATGGTCTACTCTCTAAATACATCTCTGTGATGCTCATTAACTCACCCAGCAGAGACATGCTGTTAAAAGTTTAGCATGTTACACACAACATACTATTTATGTATACATACACATATTTGTTAGGTGCAAATATATGTTTTGTACATACAGTATATATTTGTTAATAATCTTAGAAGTTAAAATATGAGGAAAGATGTAACTGTGTTTTGTTGTGTGCACCTTTTATAGGAGGAGCTGTCAGCTAGCACAGAGCTAGTGCAGTCTCACAGAGCACGCATCTCCAAAGCCTCCAATATGGCCAACATAGAGCTCTTCTGGAAGAGCTACAATAGGTATACACACACACACACGCATACACACTAGTCAAAATTGTGTTTAAATATTGTACGTTTATGCCTCTCTCTCTCTCTCTCTCTCTCTCTCTCTCTCTCTCTCTCTCTCTCTCTCTCTCTCTCTCTCTCTCTCTGCTTCAGTCGCAGAGACTTGAACATTGACCGCAGCTACACCTTCAAGTAATTATTTACCGTCCAACCTCTTGACAGTGCTGTTGCTGTTGATTATTGTTGATGTTTTTTACATTTCGTCTTCGGCTCAGGTGCCCAGTAATGCTGGTCGTGGGAGATCAGGCTCCACACGAGGATGCTGCAGTACGTTAACAAAATAATCCATTAAAAATTAATAGAATTTTCATATATATATACATACACATTTTTTTGTCTTTTGTTTTTATCATTATTATTATTGCCTGTTGGTGCTGAAATGACTCAATTTACACAATTGCCTTTGAAGAAAATGCAGGTGTTTACTTTGCGCACGTTCTTTGCAGGTGGAGTGCAACAGCAAATTAGACCCAACCACAACCTCGTTCCTGAAGGTCAGCCTGTGTCTGATATGTATTTACAGTATGCACATCTTTCATCTTTGTTTTGCGATTGATTCTTTCTTTTTTATTACTAGATGGCTGACGCTGGTGGCCTTCCTCAGTTGACCCAGGTAACATATCTCTGAAATATCATAACGTCCTGAGAATGGCAAGATGGGAGATTAAGTCAGTCATTACTGTATCATAATAAATAACAATACTACTACTACTACTACTACTACCAATAATAATACTAATAATAATAATACTACTAATAATAATAATAATAATAACATTTCTTCTGTGTCTTTAGCCTGCTAAACTGACCGAGGCGTTCAAGTATTTCATCCAGGGCATGGGCTACAGTAAGTGGTGAAGCAGTCACAATAGCTGTCAATTCATTCATTATAGAGTGATTAGAGCACCTGGTGAATCAATCTAAGAGAGAACCACATTATTTATAATGTAACTTCACAGCATTGATCCTGACTCCACCCAAATATAAAACAAATACTAGAAATAGAGGAAGGTGTTGCTGGCTGCTCAGTCTCCATCAGCATGTGTTTTGAAATGAGCGTGGTTTCATGAACCCCCTGGCTCATCAGTTTTGAGTTTAGTTCCAGTTCTGAGCTACCCGCCTGGACGCTGATTGGCCGGTGGTTCTCAGTGTCTGGCTCTAATGCGGTTTAGAATGAGGAGCTCCCAGACTGGTGCTGCATTCAGTTACATGTCGGAACTCAGGATTTCTGACTTCCGACAGGAAGAAATAAAATTAAACTATTAGTGATGATAACAACGCTAGTGCTAGTGTGTCCATGTACAACTGAACACACCTCTCTTTCCCTCTCTCTTTCTCTCCCCCCCCCCACTCCACAGTGGCGTCGTCCTGCATGACCCGTCTCTCCCGCTCCCGCACCACCTCCCTGTCCTCTTCCTACTCCATGGACGGCTCGCGCTCCCGCTCCCGCACCCTGTCGCAGGGCTCCCTGGGGGGCCCGGTGGCGTCCAGCCCCTCTCAGACCATGGAGGTGTCCTGCTGAAGGAGGAGCAGGACGAGATAGAGGAGCGGCACGTTGTCGACCCACCTCCCATCCCCCCACACACACACACACACACCCTCGCGCCACGAGAGCAGCACCACCCCCATCCCTGAAAACGAGCGGTGTAGCGGGACAGTCACGCTTCACATACAGAAGCCTGAAGAAGACTTGGTGGTGAGAGACGAGAGAAGCGAGGTGTGTGTGTGTGTGTGTGTGTGTGAGTGAGAATGGAGGCGGGGGGTAAGGGGGGAGGGGGGGGGGGGGGGGGGGGGGTATTTTTGGTCTCCAAAACCGGAGCCCTTTAACCTTGCTAACCAATAGTAATAATTATAATAATGTTTTGTTGTTGATGACAATACTGATGATGATGTGGACGATAGTGAAGTCAATAAGAATAATGTAATGAACTAGAAAACAATAACAATTCTCTCTTTATTACACACTTAAGTAAAACGTCACAGATAGAAAAATACTATAGCTGAGACACTTCTGTGTGGCCATCCGACGACTTTAACTTTAAATCGTTTTTGTGTTGTAGCTTATTATTAATATTATTATTTTTAATTATTTCCTTGAACTTTATTTGCATAAATGTCACCTGCCTCAACGATGATGAAGATACAGATTTGTAAAATCTTTACATAACAGCCAATCAGAGCCCTAATTGGCTTTTATACGTTTTATTATATGTTTTCCATTACTCCCATCTACTGTTTTCTTTCCATTGGGCTCGGGATCCTGTGAGGGTTTCCTTTGCTCAACTGTTGCATGCGTTCGGCCCCTGTGGATATCAACTGGATGTTTCCTAATCTTTACTCTGTTAACAAATGTGTGCGTTTGTGTGCGTGCGTGCGCACGCGCGCGCGTGTGTGTGTGTGCGTGCGTGCATGCGTGTGACAGCTTTGTGTGTGAAGCTATTTCATTGGAGCTGATAGGAAGTATGCAAGCGCGACTGGGATGTTTACCGATGTCTGCTGAGTGAGACTTGGCTAGCTTTTAAAACATACCTGAATAGTGCTTCCAATAACACTGGCAGTCCTACATCCTGTGTATCCTATAGTAGCAGAATGCTAGTGTGGATAATGCAGTGCAGCTTTAGGCTTAGCCAGGTGGCATAACTGTGTTTGTCTGGGTTGTTCACTAAACCTTGCCGATGCATGGATACCTCCTGACAGACCCAGCTAGCATACTTGAGTTTAGCTGTGATGTGGTGTAAAACGTACACGCTCAACAAAGTTGTCAAAAACCCCTTTATCAAAAGAATTACATTGTGTGTCATTTTATCATTGTGTGGTTGTTTTGGTGGGCGCTTGTTCCAAGAAGCACAATTTGCTAATGTATAGTCCGGCGTCCATCTCTTAAATCAGTCTTCTGGAAGATGTGTGAGGACACAAGTAATTACATGTCCATGTCTTTAAGACCAACAAAATCCATTTAGACTTGGCTGGAACCTAAAAAGTCATAGAAATATGCATTTTAGAAATTGTTAGTATTATTGGCCATAATATAGTATTATTATAGACATTGCCTTAGTGATCATTACATAAAGGTCACATTTTATAGTGTTGAAAAGGAACAGCATTCTTTCATCATTTATTTTTTTTACATTTTTTTATAATAGGCAGGTGTCATTCAGGTGTTGGCTAAAAATATGATAGTTTCTGTGTTTACTTGAGAGAATGATACACTAGTACAAATAATAGTAGCTACATCCCACATACATTACACGTATATTTCAATTACATTTGCAATAAGCGTTACACTGCCCGCTGTAGCATTAACTAACCATATTATTAAAGGACCCATTAGGACACAATTGAGATATCAAGCATACATGTTTAAATAGTGGACATTTATGTGGTATGCATCTTGGTGTCCATATCTTTGCTTGTTTCTTTATCTTCACCTCTGGTGCGGCTTCGAACATGTTTCATGTAGATGGTGTGAGGATGTCGATGGTTTAGAATTGAGTATTGAGTTGAGCCGCTGCTCCTTCGCGTCGAAAGGAGCCAGTTGAGGTGGTACGGGCATCTGGTAAGGATGCCGCCTGGGCGCCTCCCTTGGGAGGTGTTCCAGGCACGTCCAGCTGGGAGGAGGCCTCGGGGAAGACCGAGGACTAGGTGGAGAGATTATATCTCCACACTGGCCTGGGAACGCCTCGGGATCCTCCAGTCAGAGCTTGCTGATGTGGCTCGGGAAAGGGAGGTTTGGGGTCCCCTGCTGGAGCTGCTGCCCCCGCGACACGGCTCCGGATAAGCGGATGAAGATGGAAGGATGAATTTAACTACAAATCTTGTAGTTTGAGTGATAAAGATGATTGTGAGCAAGCTAAAGTTATCAGTGGACCAGGTGCATAAAGATTTGACACCTTATCTAGTAGCACCTGTGTTGTAGTTTGTTGTTTACATGGGCTTCACAGTTTATGTGAGCAGCCACTGATGACCCCAGTATTCCACCATGCGTTATGCATCAGAGTGGCTTGAGCAGAGGGTTGAACAGTTTAATGTAATTGCAGCAGGATAGGCTCCTCCTACTGTTGCGTTGAGAATCTCACATGGAAGCCTCTACCAAATAAGAGACAATGGGCAGAGCCTTGAGAATATTGCCAAAAAAGGGAACGGAGGGAGACATCTTCTTTGTTTGCGTGTGGCAGGGCTGTGTGAATGTAATTGCTTGTCCATTTTTTAAATTTTTTTTATTTGATCATACTTAGTTTTTTCCTTTATGTGTTGAATACAACATTATTTTATCTCTGTGAAGTGTTAGTTTTATTATCCCGATGTTCACAAGTTTTTTTTTAGCATTTGCTCTGATAAGGGAATATAATATAACACTTAAAAACATAAAGAGAATACAATCAAAAACATGTTTTGTGTGACTAATTTTGCTGTGTAATGCAATTAACATCTTCAAAGAAAAACAAGCTTAAGTATTAATAAACTCCATGGAGAAAGATCTGACTGTTGTTTTTTTGTTGTTGCTCACTTGTGACAGAAATATGACTGGTCGGTCTAAATCATGCTATAAATCATGTTGAAAGTATAAAAATGTAAGCAACTTTAACTAGTCTAGCCCAACAAGAACATTTACAAACCAAAGGAAACGCTTCAACAAATCACTACTATATACATGTTTTATATATAGAAATGCTCCTGCTGTCATCACTGCTGCTGTCAGCAATCACATGTCAAGACTACAAATTAAAATATCTTCTGACTTTCTGACATTTCTGACCATAGATATGTTGATTTCACTTGCATAAAAAAAGAATATAGAAATAATCATACATACTCCAATTGTATATTTTCAATATTAGTATAGTTTTATTTCTTACATTTTGGAATAAAACTATGTAAGATATTTACATTATATAATAATTATTTGACATGAAACCTGAATATTTGCATCAAGGATATTAAGTAATAAAAAAGTAATAATTATAGTTGCTTAAAATCTGTGTCATTGTATTAAAATAATAATAATATTATTGTCCTAATAGATTTCAAAGACAAGATATTCAACGCGAGTTCAGAGGCTCAGAGGCATGAACATGGATAATTGTTGGAATGATTGTTGATACCATCAATTGTATGCACAGTATGACAATATAAAAACCCCACAAAAATCCCAAACTGTCACTTACCAAATTCCATAATTTGATTCTACATCTTTGAAGAAAAGAAAAAGACAGCAAAGGAAAAGCATGTCTAAGTTAAATAAGTTTTCCAATCCCATCTCTCCGATAGTCAAATGATCTGTTATTTTCTGTAGTTACTGCTGTTGTACCATGTCGGCTCTGGAGCATTCTATTTTTTTTTTATGGAATCATTTATATTTATCTATAAAGACTCTAACATTTAGTATTAAGACCTCATGAGCTTGGCAAACCTATTCACTTTTCACATTATTCACAAAAACTACCCTCACTCTTACAGTAACTTTTATGTGCATTTGTGTATTAGAACATTTAAGGTACACTGTCATTGTGGGCCCATATAAGATACATTTCTGCAAATATTCACTGTTTATGATGGAAGCCACATGATCGTAAGAAGTTGCATTTTGTTGTCAAACAAAAGGCAGGGCTTTTATTTACATGTTATTTACAAGACCTATTGGGTGTAGTCAGACGTCTGCAGGATGACGCACTCTGTGTGTACAGACAAGCTGGATGGCCATTGGTAAAGATGCTTTTATTGTCACATACACATACATGTAGCAACATTTGTTCTCTGCATTTAACCCATCCCTCAAGGGAGCAGTGGGCAGCCACTGTGCAGCGCCTGGGGACCAACTCCAGATTGGAGCCAGTGTCGCTGGTCAAATGCACTGACTGGAGAGTGAACCTGACATGTTTTTAGATAGTGGGAGATTGTAACTCTTTTCTCCCGCTCAACCAAAGACAATAAACGTTTACTTGTGGGGCTGGGTGATGCTGGGTTTTTATTATACATTCACCTGCTTCTCCCTGTAACTGTCTATAATACATGAACGTTTCCATTGGCTACTCAGAGCCGTAGTGGAACACAGTAATACAGTATGTTTTTAATAAAGCTTTATCCAGATTCATCACCACCCAAACGTCAGTTAATCTATTCTTTTGAAAACAAAATGTTGTAGACAAGAGTTCAGAAGCATCACTGAACATGGACAATTACCATCTGCTCAACAATGACAATATAATAATAATCCCACAGAAATACTAAATTGTCATTTACACAATATCATCATTTGATGTTGAATATCTTTGAAAAAAAGCCAGCAAAGCAGAAGCAAGTGTCCAAGTTAAATATACTTTCCAATCCCAGAGATTCAAGATTCATATGTTCTCTCAGATAGTCAAATGATGGAGAGTTAATTCTTTTCTGGAGTTCCTTTTGTCGTTGAGACTGTGGGACCAGGAGTTTAGTCTGTACTATGCCCATGATGGCATCAGGGTTGAGGAGTTCTAGTGGAGCCATGAAAAACGCAGGTAGCTTATCCACCTTTACATACCCACCCATGTCTCTGGTCCTTTCTAGTTTCTTCATGGATACCTTTATATTGTCCTTTAAAGGCTCTAACACTTGGTATTTAGCCCTCATGTGCTTGACCAACCTGGTGGCTGAATCACCGAGGGGGTTTTCAGTTGTCAGCCTGGAGTAAAGATGTGTCACTTGAATCTGTGTCTGGTAGAACTCTATAGATTTAAGAGCATTTGACAAATCTTCCAGGGCTTGACCGATGTACTCTTGGTTTCTTTCTTTTTGAGCTAATGACACAAAGGCACGGTTGTACAATGCAATTGCAGCCCAGCACTTGTCCTGATTTATGGCTGTAGTGTACATGTTGATGGCCCCTGTGTGGTTACCCTTCGCAAACAGATTGTTTCCAAAAGCAGTGCAGTGGTGCAGGTTTGACAAGGGAGATTCTCCCAATGTGAGTTTTAGCATGGCCATTGTCATGTCTGTGTCCAGACGGCTCTTTAATGCCTCAATACTTTCTGTCTCATCACATCTCATTAACAACCACATCCCCCATGTTTCATTCAATGCTGACACATGGGAATCCAGTGGCTTCTCTGACATGATGAAGTTATCTAATATTAAAAGATACTGATTGAAAAGATCTTGTTTCATCTTCAGATTTGGAATATTGTTTTTTAGGTAATTAGCTAGTTTTTTTTTCACATTGTCGTCTCTGGTCAATTTAGCTATTTTAATTCCTGTGTCACTAGTTTTCGTCAAGATGTGTGCAGAATACATAACCTGCGATGCAAAAAAACGTTTTAAGTGACATGACATCAATCAAATGTTGCATAATGGACTGAAGTTCGCTTAAACTAATAACAAATTGTAGATCTTCTGGAAGATGGCTTGGGCACACAATGAGCTGGGCTGACCCAGGGGATCCTTGTCTGGCTGTGCGTCCAAATGCCTGCTGCTCCACACGGGCATTTTTCGGTAAGAATGTCTGAACTACAAACAAGCCTCCTGCCTTGTTTACTTGGTCTGAAACTTTAAGGTCTGTCCCACGTCCTGCCAGGTTGGTTGCTATAATGACATCACCTGCTTCAAGATTGTTCTCAAAGATGGCAGAGTTGTCCTCGTTGTTGTTAATGTAGAGCTTTTTCTCTTTAACCCGATCTCCAAGAGCACAATGGAGAGTTTCTGCTCGATTTATAGTCTCACAAATTACCAACACAGCTCTTTCAGCTCTGTAAGTAGTAGGACGGGTTTGCGCTAAAACAACTTTGCAGATCTTCTCAATCCATTCTTGCTCATTGTCTGCAATCACTCCCTGAACCTCAAACAGCTTTCTGCGTTTGAACGAAGGTATCTGACAGGTCTTGATACCTGTGTAGAGCTTCTGCAATGTTTCAGTTTCTGATCTTTGGCCAAGCGTTCCAGAGATTCCATAGATCTGATCTCCATACATTTGAAGCAAACCGACATTGGACATGTAGTTTGTGGTGACAGTCATATCAGTTGGCTTGACTTGGCTCTGATGTTTGAACTCAAGGAACTGCTGCAGTCCTTCACTCCATTTCATGTTGTTTTCAACCACTCCTGTACAGCTGTAGTCCACCGGGATTATGGCATGTCCCTCAATGATGTATTCATGGCCTAATGTCATAGTTTGTGCATGGAATGCATTCTCTATCCAGTCTTTTAGTTTGGCTTTCACAAGGTCTTTGAGGAACCCAGGCACATAGACACATTCTGTACCATGGCTTAATTCACAAGGTGTAAAATGCAATAGCCCGATTATTCTCTCCTCTGTCATTTGAAGGATGGTGAACTGGTCAACATCTGTAATGATGTCCTCAAGCGCAACATTATGGAAAGGGTTTTTTGGTTCCACAATTGTTTGCAAGTCAATCTTACTGTACTGACTAACAGTGTACCATATCAGTGCCAAGAGTGAATTGAGGTGTGCCATAGCAGGCATATCACTACTTAAGTAGACTACATGACTCCCCTTGTCAAGCATTAAGGAATCCACTTCATCTACAATTGCACATTGAAAATGTCTATTCCCAAGTATGTCAGTCCTTTTGAAGTGGTGCCTCAACCAGTCCCCAGCAAACCGCTCAGAAGTGCCATAAACAACACGCTGCTTATAACAGGTCCTCAAGACATTTTCATCAACTTTACTGGCATTGCAGGCTACACTGATGTTGAGATGCTGATAAAACTTTTCCATTGCTTAAAGTCTCTGTCAGCCAGAACAGGTGAGCTAGACATGATATCGACATTCTCCCCTCTCAGAGCTCGGAAAGCAGCAAACATAGCCACGATGCAAGACTTTCCCTCTCCGGTGCCAACCTGGATTAGCCAACCAGATTTAGAAAGGGCCATAAGACACCAGCTCACCATCTGAGTTAGTCGTGGAATGTATGCCATTGTCTCTTTTACTGCAACACAGAGCTTGAGCAAGACTTCCTCCAAGACTATCTCAGAGTCATGCAGTGTGTGTTGTGATTCTTTGTCAGGTGAATACAGTTTTTTAGTAACTGATGTTACAATGTGTTTTATTTTATCTAAAGTAGATTCATTTATATCATTCAGCTCATTCATGCGTATTTCATCTAGAATTTGATCAAGGCTCTTTTCTGCAGTTTTGCACAGTTCAAGTTCAAGGAGGTTGACTGTCATGGTTGTGTCACTAACCACCTGCATAATTGTCTTTCCATTATTAAGCTTCAAAGTGGGAGTAAGATTATTCATTTCTATGGAATATAGCAGTTTAACCATCCATGAGGTTAGGCTTCCTTTGTCATTAGTTGATGTTGACATGAAACACTTTATAAGAGCATGAAAAAGCTCAATAGTGTCCGTTGGATGCCATTTAATGTTTGTCACAAGACCTCGAAGCCTGCAGATGAGTTTGACATTATTATCAAGACTTAAACCAGCAGTTAATCTTTCCAGCATGCTTGACAGTTCTAGGAGATCTTCGTCACAGTCAGGAGGATCCATATTGCAGGACTTTAAAATGTGATGGAGAGATAATTATTTTGCCATAATCATAAGATTTACATTCATGTCTCATGTCCACCTTGAATAAATAAATTTCTGAAGTGCAAAATATTAAACAATGCTTGCTGTTGTTAAGCACACTTACAGATTGAAGACATCACAATACTTTAATTTCTCATTATCTTACTTGTATTCAATTGGCTGTTTGTTTTATTATACTCTGAAGGATCAAATTTCTTAAAACACAATATTCATGTGCATTATATACAAGTATATATACAATTATATTTTTCATGTTAAGTCAAAATTGCTACTAAACTACTTGTGAAACTTATGCAACAAAGTTTGCAACATTGTTTATGCTGATTCTGATTCATAGTTCTACATTTATACAATGAATGTGCAGCTAAAACAGTATCGTACTTACTTAATCGGTTAAGGTGTACTGTCCACAGCTGTTCAGGTAGGTGAGGTGAAGACAAACTGGCACTAAGATCAATGCCACTCTATTATATATCTTAAAGCCTTGGAATTTCCCTCCGACTATATTTATATTTTCACTTTCACTTCATTTTCTTTTAAACGAGCAGAATTATACTGTAGATCTCCGGAAATGTGCTTTAATTGGTCATAGAGGAAAGCTGATGACATCTCCCATGTATGGTTTATCATTTTGCAAAATTAAGCAAATGACATGGCCTTAGTGGGCCTTCTAAAGAAAGGAAATATGTCTACCTGTTACATGCTCCTCCAAGCCCTGTTGCAGCTTCAGTGACTACTGGTAAACTCATGGGGAAACGTGAATGGAACTCAACAGAACATCTCAACTCAAACTGCATTGATAAATAAAATCGCTGTTGCTGTTATTTGGACAGTACTGTATATCTGAGAAAATTAACAGTGGACAGAGCTTATGTGTCAACACAAATTACTTTTGCTGCAAACGATTGCTACAAATGGTTGCTACAAACGGTTGCTCTACCTTCTCAGAAGGTTAAATACTGTATCTTTGTCAATAACACAAGTGGAGTGTTGACATAAAACATGAAATCTTATTGTGGGCACTGGGTATGGTAAATAAACATACATTATATTATATATAGATGTGTGTGTGTGTGTGTGTGTGTGTGTGTGTGTGCATGCTCGTACGTGTGTGCATGCATACGTTTGTGTGTGCGTGTGTGTGTGTGTGTGTGTGTGTAAGAGAGAGAGAGAGAGAGAGAGAGAGAGAGAGAGAGAGAGAGAGAGAGAGAG
>JAODUK010055913.1:0-18419 GCA_027564635.1 Typhlichthys eigenmanni
GGGGTCCCTTGCTGAAGCTGCTGCCCCCGCGACCCGACTCCGGATAAGCGGGAGAAGATGGATGGATGGATGGATGTCCTGACCAGTCAGCATTGTACTGTATTGATACAGTAGCCCCGGCCGCGGTTAAGGTGTGCTGACAGAGAATGTTTATTGAAAACAACAATGACCGTTCATAAATAGGTATGTTGTAGATGCTGTAATAGCATCAGTTTTATTTGAATTTATTAGAAGAGTAAAGAATGGCACTAAAGGCTTTTCTCTATGGAAAATATGTTTTCACTCTTGTCCCGACTGGCTTCAGCAAGAGTTTGATTTAACAACTGGCTCCGCTGGATCGTAGGTTCGTCCAATCACCTGTTAAGTGCCTGCAACAGTTTCAATGGACGGTTCCCCAGATGGTTGTGTGTATAACAAACCATCTGGCACCATGCACTCTGCATTTGAACTAGGTTTTCGTAATGCTGGATGATTCAACCAAAAGGAGATTTCTGGACACAAACCAAACGAGAAATGTACCCTTAACGTTATCTAGCTCAAGGTCCAACTTGAGGGAAACATTTAATTCATTAAACGAAGAGGCATGTAATAGGCTTCCTCTATCTATGCCTGTGTATATCTGAATTGTTCACATGATACATTCTACGATAAATCATATGAATATAAATTACTACATTTTTGTATTTGTTAATGCTATTTATGCTTTATCATCTGTTATTATAGTCTGTTCCATTCTGTATTAGCCATGCAGGATCAGTTTACAGGATACAGGATTTAGCATTTGACACAAGCTGCCAGAGTTTCAATATTTATACTATGTGAATCCTGGGTATATACTGACATCAAATAACAATAGCAGACATAAATCAGAATCATATGTAGTTTTAAAATATACATGTATCATGGTTTTGGTGTTGTCATAGGTTAAGAAAGAGGACAATTGCTAGTGCAAGTTAAATTACTAGGACAAGTACTATCCTAATAAACAAATAACAGTAAAGAATATACAGTAAATCTACAGTATGTCACAGTATACTGTGACTGTGCTGAACATGTATTTATTTTCAATGTATGAGTGTGCAGGTCTAGTGAGGTGGACTACTACAATTACAGGGGTACATATACAGTAAAAGATGCTGGAGAAGACTGTTGATAATTGAACTCAACATCAAAACAAAAACCCCTCTCTGTTCAGTGCCATAGGGTGCTCCCTCAGAGGCTCCGCCCCTCACGTTGGACACGCCCATGGTCTCTGCACTGCTCTGTCTCTGTGTTCCCATTTAGAGCCAGTGCTGTTGGAACACCAGATTCTCTTTCAGTGCACACACACAACAGACATCTGCATTTGACAAATCGCTTACTTCTGCACAATATATTTCTCACCTAACCTTAAATGCTTCATGGAAACTATCGTGATTATGTTGTTATTCTCACAGTTGTATTTTACTAGGTGAAATAATAATGCCATACAATATATGACAGCTGATGGGGTATTAATATAATAAATATTATACAGTGGAATGAATCAGCTGATAACCGTTTAATATTGGTAATGTACAGATACAGATACAGATCTTTTTAAGATACATTCTCTTTGCATGTGTTCTTTGCATAAGCTCATCAGTAGCACTCCATAAAACTATGCAAGCCTCACTCAGCTAAAAATACACTGACAAGGTTTTCAATCAGAAAATTGCAGATAGCTATATAATCATTTTAATAGTGCAGGAATTATATTGTAACCTCATTTAGTAACTAACCACATACGTGACTTCTGCTTTGATGATTCAGCCGAGGTTTTGAAACCAAGTCCTCAATTTGAAGAAAAGGGAGTGATTTTGTTTTTTTGAATGACTCACAACCTAACGTTAAAGTCTGCAGCCGAGTAATTAAGAATGGTGAGGTTGCATCTTATAAGAGATAAAATTGTCCTCAGATCAAAGCAGTATGTGAAGTGTTCAAGATGGGAGACAGGCCATGCCTTCTGCGTGTAAACAAAGATGTGCTAGACGCTAGTGTTGCCAGTGCAGAATACACTGTTCATATAGTAAAAATAATAAAACAATAACAGTATAACAATAATCTTATTTCAACATCTAAAAGAGTCAGGAGTTTTGCTGATGACACATGACAAAGTGACAAATGGCAACCATAGTTATAATTTAAGATGTCAAAGCAATGACAAATGATACGACAATTCATTAAATTAGTCATGCAATCAGTATGCCTGCCATGGTTGAAATGGGCAGTCACTGTAAAAATAATGAATGGTCTGAGATCAATCAACAGGGAAGCACTGACTGGAATCATTTAAGCAGCATTTACCTCAAATATATGGATTATATAATTACTTAACTACTTATAACTTACAGTTATGTTTAGAGTGAAAATTCATGTTTTGGGAGAAATGGTGACAACTCTGGTCTTGTGATGCTACTGCAATTATTTATTAACGTCAGGAAGGTTTCTGCTGCAGTACACTCAAGTTGTTTTGCTAGTTATACATTATAACCCCAATTTATGTATCTATTCCATAACCAAGGTTTGATTTTCAAAGAGCTTCATAAAAACCCATTTCACACAGAGAACCTATAACCTTCATTACCAAATCCATAAGTAATTTAAAACCTACAATTTCATTCAGGGTATTTCCATATGCTGTTTACATACATATTACCTAATCAGATTTTGTGTTTTGCCTCCACTCACCATTACATCCCTAGTTGGAGAGGGACTACTTTTAGCAAAAGGTGTACTACTATGTATGAATACGAATCAGAGGAACGTGATTTGAATACGGGATACCATTCCTAGGGCATTGTTGCACTGATGGTGATTATGCCCTACCCACCACAGTGAAACATTGCTAGCTCAAAGTGCTTACGCTACAGGACTAAGTAAATGCAGCGATATTGAAAGTATAAACAATATAAACAAAGAGCCTGTCTTTGATGTACATAACAAACCCATTTCATTCAGGAGAATAGGAGGAGGAGGTCACGGGGAGGCTAGGTCACTAAATTGCGCTTCAAATATAGTGTTCAGTGGCCCTGGGCTGGGGATGTTGTTTTAATGGTGTGCACAGAGAGGGAAGAGGCAGACACAGCAAAGGGAAAGAATAACAGGCTGTGATATTCACCATAGTGTTTTCCTATTCACCATAGGGAGTCTGTAGGAGCGGAAGACTCTCCAGACTGTCAGGTCTGGTATTAGCATCACGTTACCCTGCATTAATATGTGGTCAACTTTACAATGGCTCTAGCTATGACAAGTAGATTCACATTCATAGGCTAGTGGACAGTGTGGCACAGTGGGCAGAGCGGGGTGACGATTGATCGAGATGTTGCCTCCTCCTGACCAAGTGTCTCTGAGCAAGACCTAACTGCTCCTTGTTGTCCGATGGTGCCTTGTATGGCTAACACCACCATCACTGTATGAATGTGTGTGTGAATAGGTGTATGTGAGGTGCTTGTACAGAGCTTTGAGTTGCCTGAATGTTAAAAAAACATTCTATAAATGCAGTCCATTTACCAATGTACATGAACACTGTGTTCTTTTATGTTGCGTAGGTTTGTTCTTCAAGCAAGGTTGTTCCAGACATTTACACTTAACGTCTGACAGCACTACTGGATAAAGATGTTCTTTAGGGAAAATGATTCCCCAGCTCAAGCGTAATGCTAAAGTGAAAAGTTCAAATGTACCTATAAATGTTACATATTGTGTAATAAATACGAATGCTGAGAAGTACAATAAAAGCTACAATCGATCATTTCACACTATAAATATAAAAATTCATAATAGTGTACAGTATATTTGCACACACACATAATTGGTGAAGACTGTCGCAGCATCTACTGGAACAGCTGCCTGTGGCTGACACACACAGAAGCTATTTTACACTGAGGTTTCCTACTGTACACTCAAAACCAACACCTCGTTCCACACAGGGTGTTTTTGCAGCACCATTAGAGAACAGTATACCTAATATGGATGACCATGTGGTGTGCTATCTAACCGATGCAGTCAAACCAGTATATATTTAGCAGTTCCCACTCGCTTGTTTACAAACACAAAACAGCACCCGCTAAGAGTGCCTGTTTTCAATCACCATGCTGAATAGTGACAACCCACAGGCCAAGGCCCTGAACCCAATCTGGGCGTAGCACAAACAGTCTAAATATAATAGCACTTCACAACGCATCCTAGCTTTCTTTGTGGTGGCATGTAGGAAGAGAAACATCTGTACCTTACGTGAGATTATGTCCGCATGGGGGGGCAGGGGGGTCCTAGTGGTTTGAGGGGCTTGTGTGGGGGCACAGGCTTACAGCTGCAGCCAATCACTCCCAGATGTTTCTGATAGGCCAAGTGTCTAGTTGTTTGTTAGGCGTGGGGTGATCTTTGATGTGCCACTGGCGTCGGCAATGGTGTTATCATGAGGAGAGAGGCGCACGCCGGAAATGGAGCCACCTCCCAGAAGGCACTGGGAGTGCTGTGGCAAAAATAGGCAGGGTAAAGTGACTTCAGCTGTGGGGAGGAACCATTGAAACGTCCCCAGCATCTAGAGAACACAGCCCTGCTTGTGCTGTGTGCTTCATTGTTGGAGAACAGCACTGTGCTACACCAATGTGCACATACCCAAAGTACAAAAGCAAAATGACCTTTCACATTTTGTCTGGAGTCTTGCCTTAGAAGCTCTGCCCCACACATTGGACAAACATTGCCAAGGCTAGGATAGTATTGTTTGGTGCAGTCTGCACCACTTTGTTTATGTTCCCATTTACAGAGCCAGGGCTGTGTAGAAACACCAGATTCTTCTTTCAGCGCGCACACAGAACTGATAGTAGCCGACTGAGAGGAGGTCTTCACTGAATTTGACAAAACATTTATTAGCATACAATCACTGACCCCACCTTTAAGCACCTTTTGCATTCTATAAACCATAGTGCTTTGACATCTTATTCTATCCTATTCTTCGCATCAATTTAGACCACATGCTGTGTTTTCTGGCACTAGAAGGGTTTCTGGGGTCAACATTGTTCTAACATTTGTATCAATATAGTTGCAATAATAGGCAAATCATTTTGGGTTTGGGATTCAGGGATTTATTGGGGGGCTAGTTAGATTGAATAGTCCTGGTTTATTTGCCCCTAAACCTTTCTACACAAAGCAGTACAGTAGTTTGGTTTATAAACAAGTAATTCAATGATTTATAGGGTGCTTTACAGTTTGTCAATCAGTGCTGTGATATGGCATGCCTGCTTAAGAATTCAATCATTCCCTTACACATTTGCTTGCATCCTTATGTTTTTGCCTCTATATTTGGAGTGAATCATAAATGATACATATACATTACATAATATACATACTATTGTATTATTATTATATTATTGTTGTTTGGGTTGGTATCAGTGCTGCTATAGAATGAAATGTGCATTTATTTTTCTTCTAATATATTGAGCCTATCAAAGTCTAACAGGAATGTCACAAAGTCAGCATTAATCTGTTACAGGGCTCGAGCTGCAGGTGAAAGTACCCATGCTGGTGAACGCTCAGCCAATGAGAGGGGTCCGTAGGCATTTCTATGTCATGCATGAGCAGCAATCGTCGGTGCTGCCCCATTAGTACTTGTTATACCGTGTAGTGTGTGCGTAGCTCTCCCTGGGGACCCAGCTGTGTTGGCCACTGGACTACAGGGGAAACAGGAGAGGCACAGCCTTTTCCCATCCATAAATGCCAGAATGTATTTTTGAATGTCTGCCCTGGTGTGCATGTTGTGTTACAAGTCAGACCAGTGAATCTGAGAGCACAGAGCAGGATGGTCATTGGTCCAAAAAGACTTCTGCCACGTGTAGTGAAGGTTGAGCCATCGTGTCAGAAGTACATCAACGTTGAGCAAGGCAGCATTTTGCAAATACATTAAAGGTGTAGTCACTTATGTTGTATATTTCACTTACGTGAAATAAGTAAGTGACATCTGCTAACATTACATATTAAAAGGTATAGTCTTTCTCCAAGATGTCTACCTTGAAGTATTTTGAGCATACATAAGTGATATGTAGTGTAGTCATACTATAATGTGCATAATACTAGTGATCTCAACTACTGCTCCCTTGAGGGATGGGTTAAATGCAGGAGGAATTTCGCAACATATGTGTATGTGACAATAAAAGCACCTTTACCTTTACCTTTACCCTTCGGTTTACAATTTAAAGGACAAAGTATGTGATCGACTGCAACACAGCAGCACAAAGGGTTGTTATTTTGATTAAGCACTCAAGTGCTGCTACACTATATACAGTAGTGTGTGTGTGTGTGTGTGAGTGTTTTGGGGGGGGGGGGGGGGTGTACGTGTGTGTCCAGGGAAGGGGGAAGGTTATAGCTAAGAACTGCTTGACAACGGGTTTTGCAGTGGCAAAGCAGGTACACAGAATAATACAAAATAGCTGTATCCTTTTTATGAATATGATTACCTCTATGGTTGAGAGAGATGCGATACGCTTTTACCTTTGTGTACAAGGGGCCCTTCAGGCCGTTCTATCTGTCACATAGAATAAAAGCATCAATCCAAATACAGAAACTTGCTTTGAGTTATTTCAGATGCTCTCTGTCTATTGTGAGACGTCAGAAGTCAAGCTGAAGTTTAACAACTTACTTTTACAGGAGCTTTTAAACAACATTTAGTCTGTGGTTTATATAAGCCTGTCTGAATATAAATCATTAGTTGGATTGGGCAAGCCAGGGAGTATTTCTTAATGGATGAGATTAGTTTTTTTGGAGTTGCTGTGAGACTATTTAGTTATGTGGCTCTGCTAAAATCCACCATTTGTGACATATGCAAAGTCTAGACAAAGAGAGAGAATTATCTTTAGACTTTCTGAAATCACTTTTGCATATCAGTTGGCAGACTTTTGACAGAGGTGTCTTATAATGTGTGCACTAGTAAGCTACAGTATATTATTAATCTTCAGGAAATATTAGACTGCCAGTAGTTTATATCCAGGAGAAGGACATACGCAGTAGGCATATAGGTCATTAGTATACAGGCTCATGTGTCTGCAGTAGACCTATACTGTTAAATCATAGCTGCATGACACAGACCTTTATGATGCTGTTGGACCAGCATGAGAAGAAACACGTGCAGCCTGCAGGCCTGGTGTTATTTCGATTTGCGCTGAGGTCAGGTTAACGGCAGCACTGTGGATTGGCTCCAGTTATCAAACAGCAGCGCCATCTGTATGTCAACGTAGGTAATACGGAGTTCACGCTGGAAACATTTTATTTCATTATCCTCGCTTCTGGTAGCCTAAAATATTATTTCGAAATATTATGTAGACTGATAACTTTGTAGACATACAATATTTTGACACAAGGCACCATTCACCACTATTATAACCTGCTCAGACAATCGGCGATACCTGTAAGTTGGTAGCCTAGAGATGAAAAAATAAACTAGGTATAGGTACTATTACAGAAGAAAACAATAAAGGTATGTAGTCCACAAATTTCGCTGTAGATTGTTCAGTAATTGTTTTGATACATTTTTGTGACTTTCAACACCGGAACTTAATACGATATACATTCCTACCCGGAAGACATTTTCGTGGGACATTGTTCTGTTTATGCTGGAACGTGGGTCTACCGAATAGACTCCACAAATATTTTACTGACATTCCTAAACACTTTATAGGTCAATTTCTGCGCTATAATGGGTAAACGTCGCTGCGAAGACTCGCTATCGGAGTCTACCATTGATGCAAAGAAGGAGAAAGTTACCGAATTTAATGGAACAGTTTTCAAAGCCATGTTGAAGGAACATACTAAGGCATGGAAAGGTAGTGGTTCGTGTGTGTGTGTGTGCATGTAGATACTTACTGACAATACGTCTATATTGGGCCTTTTTGGCTCGTGATAATAATGTGGTTGTTTGCCTGCAGGGCTTGGGAAGTTCATTTCATTTGCTAGGAAACTGCCATGCTCTGACCTATACGATGTGGTTGAAGCCTATATTAAAATCTCCATGGAATGCGCAGAAATATTCAATTTGCTCGAAGGTGAAAGTCAAAAAGAAAGCGAGGTAAGGTGAATTTAATGTAAGACTAAGACGTGGTGTGGAAATATCTTACCAACAATACCAAGCCAAATGCCTTCACATCCAGTGCTGTTAACAAGTATTGAATCTCCTTTCATTCATTCTGCCCAGGTGTCCCTTATCTTTGAAGCATTAGAAATGATTCTACTGAGGACAGCCAGTGACTTGTCTCATTTCAACATGGTCGGCTCCACAATTGTGAAAAAGCTGTCTCGTTACATTAAAATCATACAGAATTCTCTCCAATCTGAAAATTACGGGTAGGTGTGATGGCCTTGGCCTTAGTTCATGTATACGGTGATGTGTGGTCACTATTTCTGGCCCTGAAATGTTGTTCCCTCTTGTCTACAGGTTTGTCCGTCAGTGCCTTAGTCTACTGTCTGCCATGGTGTCACAGGGTAGAGATGCTGCCAGGGAGGTCTTAAGTAACATTCACTTCAACAAGAGCCTGTCTGCACTGTCACGGAGAAGGGATAGAAGGGTGAGATGACTGGGAAGTCATGTGGGAAGAGCAATCCCTTATTTATAATGTCTCCAGCCAGGCTTAACACACCTGTCGACAACAATGTCCTTGTGTCATCTAAAGTATATTAGTTTGTCTTAAATTACGGGATAAGAAATTCTAATTCAATAAAATTTTTGACATATTTTTCAGCAAAGATTTTCGATTACTAAACAAACATAGAGCATTATGCATTTCTATATTAGCAAAACTGGAATGCTTCTGGTCTCTTGTGGCCGTGTCACTGTACATCAGCAACAACAGTTTGCACTTGAGTCTGAGTGTGCGTAGCATGCAGACAGCTAAATCTGTTATACATGGCCTGAAACAAAGTCGTATTTTACACCAAAACAGTTAGATTGACCGGAGGTACTTAGACATAAATGTAATATACTTATTCCCATGAATTCCCCTAGAGAGAAATAATGGGCAATATTAAAGTGAAATCCGTGAACCTCCCCTTTGACTTTCATGGAACACTGGGCTGTTCTAGTTTGCACAGAGGGTGAAAGCTTCTTTTTATTTAACGTATACAAAAACAGACATGTCCACTGCGTGTTCTGGGATATGTTGTGGAAGAAAGATGTAATAAAGTGACTTGGTATGCACATGTCATCTAAGCATGCATGTGCTTATGCAAGACTCGTTCGTATTACATTTACTATTGCAATGTATACACACTTCTCCAGGGAAAACCTGATGTTCGCCTGGCTTTTACTAAGTTTGCGCTATCATTCTTGGTGTCTGGAGATATTACCACAATTGGACAGATTTTAGAGGTCAAAGGTATAGTGTTTCATAATTATTATTGCTTATTATTTACGTAATACAGTAGTACCATACCAGCACATGTTGTTGACATGTTGGTTTTGTGTGCCAGAGCTCCTGCCAGAGATTTTGACTTCGGGGATAAATCAAGACAGAATCTCCATAGTCAGTTTGATATTATCAACTCTGAAGTCTAAAGTGAGTGAATACATTATTGTAGCTGTTGCATTTGCATACAGTACATAGTCACTTTCCAAAGTCATGTTTTTCTGTCTCTCTTGCTGCAGGTTGTAAAGAACACGGCTATCAGTAAAACGCAGAAAGTGCGTTTCTTCACACCGACTGTGTTAGCGGACATAGCATCCTTATACAAATGGAACGGCATTGTGGATGCAATCACGGAAGACAGCACGGTGACATATTAGCCCTTTTGTTTTTTACTGCCTGGGTACCACCCTAAAACTATTTAGATAAGTTTAAATAATGGTTTCGCTAGGGGCAAAACTTAACTATTACTGTCACATTGTGTCAGATTGACAGACAATTCACTTATCGTATATCATTTCCATATTTTGATGCTTTGTCTGAACAACTGAAACTAGCTTGTCGTGGTATGAATCTTATTCTATTACATGAAGTGATTCGTTGCTTTAAGCATGCATATTTGTTTCTGCATGAAGAGGTCACAGATAAATGTGACTTATTTTGTCTGTTGTTATTTATTTTTTATTTACATTTTTGTAAAGATGGTTGAAGACCCAGAGCATGTTGCCGTATCCGTGGTCCGAGAGTTAGTTCACAATTTCCTTCTGGAGCTGTGTTGTTCCCGTAAGCATGGAATCAGCTTCTATGACCCTAGCTTTGGAACAGCTGGCAGGTAGTAGTCCAAAACTGTGTGTGTGTGTGTGTGTGTGTTCTGTTCATCCCAGAAATCTCTTGTGATTAACCCCTTGTGTTCACTCTAGAGCTGGCAACATTGTGTTGCTTCAGTTCCTGGTGGGGCTGAAACAAGCCACGGAAGATGAGCTGGTGTCGGAGCTCGTCATCAGCACACTCAAAAACAGCCCTGATATTTTGGCCAGATTCTTTAAGGAGACTCAGTATTCGTTCACACCACGTCTCCAAAGTGCTTGGCAGGACAATGTCGGTTTTCTGAAGAAGGTTAGTATTCTGTATTTAATTTAATCTATTCAATCTGCACAGACCCACTATTGATAGTTTATTATTATTATTGTTTATTTATGATTTAATCTTTAACCATTGGTGAGTTGGCCTGTCCAGTGCTCCATATTGGGCACAGCGTTCATTGCTAAGTTTCTGTATCAGATCTACGAGGCCCAGCCAGAGATCAGCACCATCCTCTGTAACCGGGAGGTGATCCCCCTGCCTCGCCTTCTCTCCATGATCATGGTGACCTCCATGCCCCCAGTTTGCAACAAGGCCTTCTTCACGCAGGGACTTAACGTAAGTAGCTAGCGTGTATGGCTAAATAGTTTTGCCTAAGATATTTTAGAGCACTGAGATCATCATGCAAGCTTCCTTAATGGTATGAAATTGTATTTTAAGTGCGCGTTCATTGGATGAAAGATGATTGGGTTGTGCAATAGTAAATGTCGGAACATTTATATATATTTAAAAAAGTTAATTAACCGTCTCTAACAGCATCTGTGTTGCCGGATCTCGCGAGAGATGTTGATACAAAGCCAGTTCTCCAGATTTGTCTGTCTTAAAAAAGCAATCAAAGTGTCAGAATGTTACAAAGATATGTGGCTTGTGAAAAATTGGTTAATTTTCACCTCCCCTCCACCAGCTCTTTGACACATTTTTCAAAATTGTTGTGGGTGGAGTCAGGCTCAGAGCTGGGATGCAGTTACACTTTAAGTGTTACGTGTGGGCTTAACATTTGAATGTTTTTTTTACTTTTTGTCTTGTAACTGGCAGTTTGCGAACAAAGTTGTCCAGAGCACCACATTGTCAATGATGGCGTTCATTTTGAAGCGAGCCCATGAAAACATGGAATACCTTCGGGACAAGTCTGTGTGGCAGAGCTCCGACATATACACTCCTGAAACGATGGAGCAGTTGCTGCAACTGTACAGGGAAGCCCTGAGCAAGGTATAGCCCAGGAACGCGTTGCACACTACCACTAAATATATGGATCTTTGACTTCTTACTGTTTTACTCGCCATGTCCTATCATCAAAAAACACCACCACCAATTACAGTGTCTGTTTTCAGATGCTGCCAGATATGACGAGTATTGTGTCGAAGTGGCAGCTGCTTTCTAAGGACAAGGTGGAGGGTAAAGAACAAACAGAAAACCAGAGGAGTGCCAGTGTTGTCGGAGAGCCCGGTACCAACACTACTATTTCGCACTAATTGCTTAGCCTAACTGCTGTATTTTCCAGACTAGAAGGCACCCGTTTTGTATTTTTGGCTCGCCCAGTAACTTTTTGTTTTAGTTACTACATACCAACTATGGCCATGAGATGGCGCAGTATACAGTCATGACAATTGAAAACTGGATACTGGTCCACTGAAAAATATCTTGTTCTCTTTTTCAAGACATTTTTTGATAAGTGCTACTAATATTACGATGCGAGTCTGGAAAATGATCAGAATAGAAGATGTAATCAACAATGCTGTGTGGTTGACTCCTTTTTTTACATGTCGAAGGTTCTGAGGCGGTTGACGTCGTTCTCCTGAAGGCCTTTGTTCTGCAGGTCATAATTCTCTACCAGAAGGTAGCACCCCATCTTGTCAGCCAGTGCAGATTTGACTTCAGCAAGCTCTTCAGAGGTAACCATTTGTGGTTTAAATAAAAACATAATAGTTAATAAAATAATAATAAAATTAATTAAATGATAAAAATAAAATTGATAAAACCCCCCAGTTCACAGAAAAGTCCTCTTTGGCTTTGTTAAGGTGGCATTTGACTTGCAGCAGTCAACTGTTTTTTTTTTAAACAGTTTTGGGCATTTGTTTATTTTGAAGGAATTGCATCGGAGAAAGGCACAAGGGAAGAAATTGCCCACATTCTGCAGTATCAAATATTGCAGTTGGCGCTGGAGCTTCCTTCTAGCAAGTTCTCCTGGTTTCGCATACAGGTAGAGGAGTACAAAACTTGATTGACAGAAATGTAACATGTTCTTTACAATGAACATGTTTTAATAAATGTGTTCGGTGTTTTTATTCAAAACAGAATGTTGCAGAATCAGAGTCTGCATCCAGGGAGGAGCCGATGCTCTCCCTGCTTCTCAACATGTTTGTCAGCAGCAGTAAGAGCCACCTGAAAACCTCTACTCGGAAGCTGGTCCTCAAAGTAAGTAAGCAAGCGAAGCCTAAGATGCTGGTGCACTTAGTGTTACAGCTAGTGTCAGAAAGTCATATATACGCACTTTAAAATGCATAAGGAAATCAGTTAATTCAGACTGTGTCCTGCATATCCAGGTGCTGAAGGACAGTGGTGTATTTGAGCACACATGGAAAGAGATGGAACTCTGGCTTGATCACCTGGAAAGACTAGACCCAGCTAACCAAGAGACTGTTATCCTGTTCTTGGAGAAGGTGGATGCATTTTCTATCATCCATTTTTGTTAATGTTAATTTGCATGTAGACCTATTACCGGTACTTATTTTCAGAATGTAAATATACTGTATACACCTAAAGGTGTGTTGAGCTATTTTAAGGCTAGACGATTAACCGAAAACTAATCAAAACCGAAATTCAGAACATCTAATTTCAAATGTTTTTGTTGAAATCATGTTCAATCAAGTGCAACGTATATAGGTGTTTTACAGATAAGTATTTTTGTAACACGTGACAATGCCAGCAACAGCAATAAACGAGCAGCATCTACTGAGATGCTGTTATTACCACGTGGTTGATACTACCAGTATCAAGCAGCTCAGGTGGTGTCACATTTATCCGAGCAGAGCAGAACAGACTCATATGCGGGACAGACAACCTAATTAACTTATTATAAAGCAAGGAGGGTTTACAGATACTGTTAAATATGTCTGCTCCTCGTAGGTCTTCCAGGTAGCGCCTTCTTCCATCCAACTTCGAAGCAAAGAGATAACTTTAGCAGCGGCGCCTCCCTTCATGATAATTTCTAAGATATTCATTCTAAAAACAGCGAAAACGACCAGATGGTTCATCCAATCAACTGACAAGTATTTTTTTAAAGTACCTGCCTTTTACAAACAGTTTTAATGCACGGCTCCCCAGATTGAGTTGTGACAATTCATATGGAATGTCAGGTTATCATGGAGCAGGACTCAAACAAAATCCAAACAAAGGCAAAAAAATATAATTAATTGTGGTTTTTATTTTAGGTCAAATCGTTCAGCCTTAGCTAACACACTTTTTTTGTTTTATCATCTCTGCAAATGTCTATTCATGGTCTGTTAGCTGACCGTTGTATATCCGGTGATTCATACACACTCCTCTCTCTGTAAATAGGAACACAAACAAAGGTGTTGCAGACCACATCACACAACACTCCTAACATTGGCAATGTGTATCCAATTTGGGAGGCGGAGCTTCGGTGGTGGTGGTGGTAGTAGTAGTAGTAGTAGTAGTAGTAATTATTAATAATAATAATAATAGCAGCTACTGTGATTATACATTTTGCTTTTCCCCATCGAGAACCTCTGATGCTGAGAAATGAATTAAACTCAATACTGCAGTTCCTTGAATGGCCACTTGAGGCTAGCCTCAAGCTAGCTTCAGTTTACTTTCGTCACGAGAATCAGTCTGGAAAACGTTTTTGTTATAGGGAATGTGTCCTAGTAGCAACTGAACTTACCAATCAGTGTCATAGTGATAGCTATAGAGGCATGGTTTAGGTGTGCGTTGTGGTTTAGGTTTACCAGATAGTTCATCTAATCAACTGTATTTTTTTAAAAGTAATGACTCCCCAGACGGACTAACAATTTATCTGGCATGTCAAGTTAACTTGACATGCCTCAATGGGGCCAGCCATAGACTCCCATAGACCCAGTCCCCATAGACCCCCCATGTTAAAATGTTTACATTTTATACACTTTACAGCAGAAATAAACATGTTTACAGCCTGGTTGGAAAAAAAAGTTTTGGTCTCCATAGTCGTTCATGATAACTGTACACGGGATTAATTTATATATATCTCGTCAGGTGGAAATATATTAAGCCTTATATTAGCCCCATTATTATGAATAGCTGGCAGTTGCAGGTTGAGTCATTCACGGACAAGAGCGACAACCAGAGCCAGCCTAGCTTGAGCCTCAAACCCTCTGTCATTATCTATGGGAAACGTCATAGAGGATTTGTCCACTTATTAAATAGTGTGTGCTTCGTCCCCAGGCCCTGAACAGGCTGGTGTGCAGCCCCTACATCTACACTGACAAGGTGGCTGGCCTAGTGCAGGAGGCCGCCTACATGCAGGCTAACCAGAGCGGCCTGGAGGGAGATGCTGTAAGCATCCCTGTATCTCATATTGATGGTGGGTGCCGTCATAAATAATAATAATCATTATTAATATAGTATCAATAATAATAATTGTTTATTATTATTATTATTATTATTATGTATTATTTGCATTATATTATTCATAATGTATAATAATTTTAATAGTAGTAATAATGATTATGATAATAATATACATTGTGTGCTGGGAAAAACTCCCAGATCTTCCAAACTAGCATGATTACTGTGTCTCAAACAGTCAGATAGGCCTAAAGGCCCCAGACATTTAATCTAGTTTATCTGTAAAAAAATAGGGATAGATGCCATAAGCTTACACATACAATATGTAATAACAGTGCAAAGCAAAGATAGTTGTACTTGATCGTAGCTAGTGAAAGCTTGGTTTAGAGTGCCAGCTTTGCTGATATCTATTTATTTCCTCCAGGCGTACGTGCTACAGATATGAGTGTCATTTCTGACCCGGTACTCATGTTTTATTTTTTAGATGTGCTGGACATGGTGGATGTCATTATGGACGGCACCGAAGGCGAGATGGAAGAGTTTGGCCCGGCGCTGAGTGATTACTTCATCACTCAAACCTTCCCCTTCAGTGGCCTGGTGCCCGCTGCTCTCGAAAGCCGCAATAAACTCCCAACTGAGAAAGGTTAGGAACTATTTTATCTTATGAAACGGAAACCTTTTTCAGGGTTCCCACTGGTCATGGAACACTGCTATATAGCAACTAGGGTTAGGCCGATAGACGATGCAATCGTCCATGGCTCGATGGCTGACAGACATCACGATGTTGGCATCGTTGGACCCATTGGTTTTTAGCCTCCTTGCCAGCACATCCTCCTTTCACATCGGGGATCTGTTTCTTGTCCTAGCAGGTGTGGACCAAACTCCGCTGGTTTCACAGGCAGGCTACCGTTATCTGACTTCAGCCAACTAAACCATAAAATCACATTATGTTTCATATGAGTTGCAGTAATGTTTTTACATAAACGTCACATGGGGTCCTTCACAGTAGGCCTAGGCCTATACAGGCGGATACCGACAGTCATTGTTTTGGTGAGATTACAAGCCTTTAACACTAGGGATGCACCGATTGCATTTTTTCCTGACCGATTACCGGTTTTTGTCAAGCTTGACCGGCCGGTTCCGGTTTTAACCAATTCCGATTTTATTGTACAGCTCGGTCATTTAGATGCAGATTTAAAATTTACTCACGTTTTAAGCCAGCGCTCGCCGTCATAGGAATTTGTTGACGGTCCCTTAACCGCCAACGCTCGTTTGTCATGTGTTTACATTTTTACAAGGCAGCATCCGTTAGACAGGATGGTGCATGGAGCAGCCAGGGGACACGAAAATATATAGTTTAAATGAACTGCCCAAATATTTTAATCTTCGAGTGTAATTCCATGTGTAATAGAACTGTCACCACCAATAGGATAATCTACACCTTGCGTCGCCACCTGCGAGTCATCAAAACAGAGACAACATGACTGTCGCGGTACAGTAAAGACTGGTTGTGACGTATGCTAATTGAAAAATAAGCCACTTAACTTTCAGTGAGATGAACAATAGGCTACTATGCAAATGGTTTTGCTCTGTTTTACTTAAAGATATTGACGCTCGTGTGTATTCTCTGTATAAAAAGGGTGAGTGAACGTGGAAGTATTTGCAGCGCATGCATGGGCACCACAACTGTGTAAACCGGTAACGTAACCGGCTATATTTTACCGGTTGCCGATCGCGGGTTTTGGAGCAAAAACCGTCCGGTTCCGATTGGTGTCCGGTCAATCGGTGCATCACTAGTTAACACATAGGCAATATAGCCTAACCGTGTATGTACATTTCCAACTCAGTTGACTCCACACAACGCACCTTTAAAGTTGTGGCTGACTTAATCGGTTACAAGTCGAAGAATCGTTAAGGTCTTAAGTACTTGGTCACGGTACTTCTCACCATCAAACGTGGCCGTGTTTTCCCCCAGGTGTGGTGTACGAGTACATGGCGTCGGTTCTCACCGACGTCCTCCACTGCCAGAGAGACCCGCTTCCCCTGTGTCTGGCCCTGCTGCACTACGACAGAGAGCTGGTGGTGTCTGGCGCCGCACATCCCTCAGTGTGCCGTCTGCATCACTATTACACCAGGTGGATCCCTGAGCCATGCAGTGAGGAGGTTGGTGGCCTGCGGTGACACAGTTGTGGCTTACCTAAGGGTGTCGCCATATGCTATTGACTAATGCTTATGACGATAATGATAATATTGATATCATGTTAATTATGCATGTGTGTATAATCCAGCGCCTCCCGTTAACTGCAACGGCCCCAAGCATACCAAGCATAGCTTATCCTGGGATAACCAGCACATGTCAGCCTCATGGCAAACACGCAGCCAAACTTTACATTTTACCACCAGTCAAATGTTGTGTTTATGGCTCAATAATTCATCACATCCTACGGCAATCGTGAATTGAATATCCTAACTATTAGTCTTGTGATTCCATCCTGATATGGCCCGCTCCAGGTGGATTACACTGCAAGTTTTAGTATTGACAGGCTGCAAGCCCATTGGGTCAGCGTTGTCCTGGCAGCTACAGGCGTGGTTTAGGTGTGATGTAAGCCTGACTGTTCATCACCTGCCAAGAATAAATATTTTCTGTATAACAAACTATCTGGCGCTTCAGGCTGTAAAACTGTTGATGATGAACTAGTTCTCTTTGTGTTTCACAGTTCAAATCCGCTGCCCACCTTCCCAACACATCTCCAAGTCCGGCTGTATTTGCTGCAGTGATGAGAGACGCCTTTAGCGAAGGACCGGGCGTGTTGCTTGAGGACTGCTTCAGGCCGAATGTGGAGGCGTCTCTTGATAGCATGGCTGTGGCCGAGTTCCCCCTTGCGATTAAGCAGACGTTGCTCTACGTTAAGACCACAGTGGACAACTTTGGCACAGTAAGAGCACACAGCTAGTGACAGGAGTTTGCCCAGTAATGTAAGCTTGTTTTGTTGAGCATTTGGCTGTCACACCCTCTACACAGCTCCCTAAAGACAAAGGAGCTCCGCTTTTGAAGGTTTTGATGGGTGTTCTCCTGGACCTTGTGACCAAGCTAAGAGACTTCAAGGAGGTCAACTCAGAAATAGTAGAGGAGAAGTCAGAGGACCAATCGGGCCTCTTCCTGGACGGTGAAAATTGCTCTGCGAAAGAGGATAACAAAGAACAGGTTAAATACAGCTTTTTAAGTTGATGTCTTACTGGGATATTCCTCAATATGTGTGGAAATGCACTTTAAACATGCATTACAAAAATGTCTTTTATTACTCACCACACGGTAGCTGTCATCTGCTCATTCCATTCTCTCCCCCTCCCCCTATTGATGCCCCTTTTGTGCATGCTTTTGCCTGACCGCGTGTAGTGGGACTGGCCAATATGACTAAATGCCACTGACTGACTGACCTTGTTAAATATGGAGGACCAGGACTGCCATAATAAAAAATAAATATATAAAAGTATAAATAGTATAAATAGTTCTTTCCCCACATAAATATTTGAAAGTGTGAAGAAATGTGTTGGCATTTGCAGTTTAGTTTCCCAAGCAGGCCCTCTGAG